>CM050508.1:94060939-94323439 GCA_027563665.1 Antrozous pallidus
CATAATTAAAATGCCAAGAGCAAAAGACAAAGAGAGAATATTAAAAGCAGCAAGAGAAAAATAGTTAGTTACCTACAAGGGAGAACCCATACAATTGTCAGCTAATTTCTCAACAGAAACGATGCAGGCCAGACGGGAGTGGCAATAAATATTCAAAGTGATGAATATCAAGAACCTACAACCAAGATTACTCTACCCTGCAAAGCTATTTATTGTTCAGAATTGAAGGTCAGATAAAGAGCTTCACAGATAAGAAAAAGCTAAAGGAGTTTATCACCACCAACCCAGTATTATATGAAATGCTAAAAGGTATTCTTTAAGAAGAAGAAAAAGGTAAAGATAAAAATTATGAACAACAAATACATGTCTATCAACAAATGAATAAAAAATTTGATGAACAGAATAAACTGGTGAATATAATAGAATCAGGGGCATTGAAAGGGAGTGGACTGACAATTCTCGGGGGGAAAGGGGTGTGAGAGGTGTGGGAAGAGACTGGACAAAAGTCGTACACCTATGGATGAGGACTGTGCTGGGTAGGTAAGGGCAGAGGGTGGAGTAGGAACTGGTTGGAGGGGAGTTATGGAGGGCAGAGGAGGAACAATTGTAATAATCTGAACAATAAAGATTTATTAATTTTTTTTTTTAAAGAACCAGATCAAACACGGTTGGGCTTGTGAAATGGCCACAAATTCTTTGCTACTCCTCCTCCACTAAGGCGTAGTCTGTCACGCTCACAGTGACTCTAGAACTGGTCCCGAGACTTGCTGTGGCCAATTGGAAATCAGCAACTACAAAGTAAGCAGAGGTTTGACAGCAAGCACTGGAGCCCCCTCAGAATGCTGCCTGAGACTACAAGCTGCCAGGAAGCTGCTCTAGTTTCCAAAATGTGAGAGGCCATGTTCTCCAGCCCACCTCCAGCAGCAATAGTCAGGCCTAAGCAAGGCCAGTTGGGACCAGGCAGTCATTCATCTGACTGCAGCTACGCAAACCAATCTAAGGAGACCAGCAGAAAAGCCACCTCGTCAAACCACACCAAGAGATAACCAAGCCACTCCTTCCTCCCTTAAACATCTACCTGTCATTCTCAATGGGAAGAATCCCATGTCCTTTACTCCTTCAAGTAACCCAAAATCAACCAACACTAACCAATAACAATGATAACACCATTTTAAAGAATCTACCTTAGTTGTCAGCTTCCATGCTGGACAATGTATACATACCATCTCTAATTCTCCAACCAACTCTGTAACTACGTATTGATCCCTATTTTACAGATGAAGGAACTGAGACAAAGGTAAGTACCTTTCCAAGGCAGCACGCCCAGTGAGTTTCCTCTCCCCACCTTCAAACCTTTGCTGTTACAAGTCTGGCCTACAAGTCTGGCCTAGTTCTGTGCTGACTCAGAGAAAGGTCAGACTTCATGTCTACCTGGGAAGCACAGGGCAAAAGAGGCAAGCCTCCATTCCAGTGAGAAAAATGATCCCACTCAGGCCAGTACAAGAGTGCCTTATAAAATATATATAATATAAAAGCTCTCAATTAGATTTCTAGCACACTCAAAAATTGCCCCCAAATTCCCACGAACCATATGCACAGAATAAAAGCCCTGAAAGCCTTAAGCATTGCCCAGACTGAGACCCCTATTTCCTCTTTTTTCTTAATTAAAAAAAAAAGGAGGAGGGGAACAGACAATCCTCTCTTATTCTTACTAAATGGGACTATCAGTCACATGGTACCGAATTCACAGGGTACAAGAGTACAAGATCTCCTTCCCACTGCTGCCCAGCCATCCAGTTTCCCTGCCTTAGAGCAAATAATGGCCCCTTTTCACAGACATTTTTCGTTACATAAGCAAATGATTATGCATTCTCCTCTTGGAACCTTCCAACCCCAGGAAGAAGTCTCTAAGCATTTACAATCCTATATAATAAAAGAGGAACATGCAAATTTGACTGTACCTTTGCTCCTGAGTGGCTATGCTACCAGCCAATCAGGAGCAGGGGCAGGGCCAAATGGTGGGGTCTGGGCCCCAGGGGTGGAGATGAAACGGCAGTGGCGGCGAGCACCCAGCCCCCAGGGGCTGTGAGGGGAAGTGGCAGCAGCAGCAGTGGTGGTGGCGGCAGCACGGAGCACCCGGCCCCCAGTCGCTGTGAGCAGAAGTGGCGGTGAGCACCCAGCTCCCGGGGCCTGGTGGTCGCAGGCAGCTGGGGCTGAGCTGGACAGGCTGGGGGTGAGCCATCAGTTGGACATCCCCTGAGGGCTCCCAGTATGTGAGAGGGGGCAGGTTGGGTTGAGGGACAACCTACCCCCAGTGCACAAATTTCGTGCACCGGGCCCCTAGTTGAATCATAAAAAGAGATCGAAAGCAAACTTAAAACATACAGGCAAAACTTCATATAGCAACAAAATTACATAAAGACTTTATATTTTAAGTAATTCAGAAAACTTAGAAAATAAACAAGAGAGGATTTGGAGAACTTAGAACAGGAGGTGCAGGAAGATTTCGAGGTGACCCAGGAGGAAGAAGTAAAAATCTTTTCCTTCCACCCACATCCTACCCAGGTTTCCTATAGGACATCCTGCCCAGGTTCTCTACTGTGGAAGAGTGCAAAAAGGAAACTGAGGTCTGAAGTTCACCTGGAACCAGGAACCATAGCAGTTACCTATGGGTGAGCTAAATAAAAATAAGGTATGTTATGTGTAAGGCATTACTGGAAGGCCCTGAGACACAGAACAAACAGGACACAGCCAGGGCCCGAGGTGAGCTTCCAGACTAGTTTGTTCACCGGGGGGGGGGCCTTCCCCAGGGCCAATCGGGCTGATTGGGGCTGGCTGGCTGGGGGGAGGGACCACGGAAGGTTGACTGTGGGAGCACACTGACCACCAGGAGGCAGCTCCTGCATTGAGCATCTGCCTCTTGGTGGTCAGTGCATGTCATAGCTGCCGGCCAGTCAGCTGATCGGCCAGTCATTCAGTTGCTCAGGCTTTTAAAATCTGTGCATGGGTAGGGTCCCTAGCAATGGCTGGCAATCAGGGCCAATCAGTGCCTTCCAGCTGCCAGCTGGGGCCTTCCTTCGTTTCACACTGCCCCTTGGTGGTCAGCACGCTTCATAGCGAACGTTCAAAGTCCAGAGGCGACAATTTGCATATTAGCATTTTATTATACAAGATTAGAACCTAAACCTTTTTAGATTTAGAACCTAAACCAGAACAATGGCCCAACTCTGCTGCAGGCTAAGAGGCAGAAGTTTAAAAGTACCATCTTCAACAAAAATGAATAATACAGTCAGTCTAATATCATGAAAAGAACAGTAAGGTTGAGAATCCTGTCTTCTAGTCTTGACTGACATCTCTGCGTTAGATTCTGGGGAATACTGGCTCCACATACACTAACCAAGAGTTAAGGTTGGGAAGAGGTTGCAGAAAGTATCTCTAGCCCCTGTGTCATCATAACCACTCTGTGGCACTCAGGCACACAACTATAGAGTATTAAAGATGGCAAATGGGGAGAACAGAACCAACCGCAAGCTCCGCAACTTCTTAGTCTACTGTAGACTTCTCCGTAAGTTATAAGTTAAAAGCAGGACCATTTTTATCTTGTGGCTTAAAAAAGGTTTTCCTCATAAGTCTGTGGGTTGCTTGGGCTCAAATGGGAGATTCTGCTAACCTTCCTTAGAACATTTATGCAGCTGCTGTCATTTGCCAACTTGATGAGGGCTGAAGACTTTACAGTGGCATCGTTCACATGTCTGAGGCACTGATATGGCTACTGGCTGGACATCCTGCCACGCATGATCTCTAACCATGTGGGAGTACAGCACTAGCTCACTATACAGTGGGTGGAGCACTCCAAAACAGCAAAGTGGGAAGCTGCCAGGACTGTCAAGGCCTACGATCCATAACCTGTAAATCGTGCCTACTACATCCTATTAGTCAAGGCAAGTCACCGATCATCTATCACACCTCAATGAAGAAGCTACAAAAGAAATAACTATAGTTTTTTCATAATAGGCTTGCCACCAGAACACAGGTGTCATGAAAACCACCAACTCAAACCCAAAATGGGAAAAGACTCATATCAACATCACTGTCATTAGACACGTACATTCCAGCAAGTCTACCACTACTGGCCATCTGGTCTACAAATGTAGTGGGGTCAACAAAAGAACCACTGAAAAACTGGAGGAGGCTGTGGAGGTTCAGAAGGGCTCCTTCAAGTGTGCCTGGGTCTTGGATAAACTGAAAGCTGAACGTGAGTGAGGTATCACCACTGATATCTCCTGTGGAAATTCGAGACCAGCAAGTATTATGTGACTATCATTGATGGCCCAGGACACCAAGACTTCATCAAAAACATGGTTACGGCACATCTCAGGCTGCCTGTGCTGTTCTGATTGTTGCTGCTGGTGTTGGTGAATGTGAAGCAGGCTTCTCCAAGAATGAGCAGACCTGTGAGCATGCCCTCTGGCTTACATAGTGGGTGTGAAAAAACTCATTGTTGATATTAACAAAATAGATCCCACTGAGCTGCCCCACAGCGAGAAAAGGTTAAAGGAAATTGTTAAAGAAGTCAGTACCTACATTAAGAAAACTGGCTACAATTCTTACACAGTAGCATTTGTGCCAGTTTCTGATTGGAATGTTGACAACCTGCTGGAGCCAAGTGCCAATATGCCTTGGTTCAAGGGATGGAAGGTCACCCGTAAGATGGCAATGCCAGTGGAACCACACTGCTTGAAGCTCTGGATTGCATCCTGCCACCACCTTGTCCCACTGACAAGCCCCTGCATCTGCCCCTCCAGGATGTTTACCAGATTGGTGGTGCTGGTAATGTCCCTGTGGGCAGAGTGGAGACTGGTGTTCTCAAACCTGGCAGGTGGTCACCTTTGCTCCAGTCAATGTTACAACTAAAGTCAAGTCTGCTGAAATGCACCACGAAGCACCGAGTGAAGCTCTTCCTGAGGAAAACGTGGGCTTCAACGCCAAAAACTTGTCTGCCAAAGATATTTGCCGAGGCAATGTGGCTGGTGACAGCAAAAATGACCCACCAACAGAAGCAACTGGCTTCACCCCTGAGGTGACAATCCTGAACCATCCAAGCCAGATAATCACGGTTGCTGGATAGTCACACAGCTCATGTTGCTTGCAAATTTGCTGAGCTGAAGGAGATTGATTGATATTCTAGGGAAAAGCTAGAAGATGGATGGCCCTAAGTTTTTGAAATCTGGTGATGCTGCCTTTATCAATATGGTTCCTGGCAAGCCCATGTGTATTGAGAGCTTCTCTGACTACCCTCTTCTGAGTTGTTTTACTGTTCGAGACATGAGACAGACAGTTGCTGTGGGAGTCATCAAAGCAGTAGACAAGAAGGCAGCTGGAGCTGGCAAAGCCACCAAGTCTGCCCAGAAAGCTCAGAAGGATGAATGATATCATCCCCATACCAGTCACCCCCATCTTACTCAGTGGTGGGAAACGGTCTTAGAACTGTTTGTCTCAATTGGCCATTTAAGTTTAATAGTAAAAGGCTGGCTTTTACTATTAAACTTAAATAATTGTGATCATGGTAAAACCTTCAGAAGGAAATGAGACTGTCCTATGGACCATTTGGTTCTTTTGTGTGTGTGGCAGTTTTTAAGTTATTAGTTTCTAAAATCAGAACTTTTTAATTAAAACAAAAATCTGTCACAGAATGTTCAGACCCATTATTAAAAGAAAAAAAAATGTTTTAAAGAAGTAACTATAGTCTATGACTTAATGTGAAAGTGCTTCCACTTTCTTGGAGACAACATACAGAAAGCTTGTCCATATAAGAATTCAACACAAACAAAGGGTGCCGATTCCACAGGAAGAATGTTGCACCTGCCAAATAAGGGGTGTTAAGTACGTGCTGTGGTCATATCAAAGAAGAGATGGATCAAGAAGATCCGGAATGACCAACTGAAAACTACATAAACAAGACTCAGTTTGAATTCTGTCTTAAAATGTGTACAGAATGTGCACCCATTAGTTAATGGCATTTAACGGGGGAGGGAGGAGCATAAGCAAGCGAAGGAGGTGGGACCCAGTGAATGACTGAGGGAAGAAGGGTGGTAAGGCAGAGACAATGAGATAACTGTGAGATAAGTATGCATTAGCATTCCTACTTTGAGATAGGGAAATAAACCTCAGAAAGATAAGGAAATAAACCTCAGAAAGGTTAGGTTTTAAAAAGAACACTACCCAGGGTTTTAAAGCTAGTAATTATCAGGCAGTTATTAAAAACCAGATCAACCTGCACCAAATTTTGTATTCTTTACACAATTCTATATCACTCTACTACCGCCTCATTGAAGTCCAAAGCATGGGCATGCAATAATTAAAAATGAAAATGTTCCCCGCTGGCATGACATGGACCTATGAACTAGAAGTTCAAGGTTCAATTCCCAGTCGGAGCACATCCCGGATCTTGGGCTCAATCCCCAGGGCATGCAGGAGGCAGCCAATCAGGGATTCTGTCTTATCACTGATGTGACTATCTCTCTCTCCCTCTCCCTTCCTCTCTGAAATCATAAAAATATTTTTAATGAAAATGTTAAAGAGCTATATGCAGCACAAGGAGCATGAGAAGTAGGGGATTAAAAATGTGAATCCTGAGAAAGAAAACTCTACTAAAAAGAGCTCTGGTGGCTAATTTTTAAGAAAGAGAAATAGAGCCTAGCAGCCATCTCTACACAAGAACCTTTCATAGAACTACACTTCAGGGACAAGCCTGCACTGAACTACAGGCCTCTACACTAAGCTGCCTGCCTGCCTGCACTGTGCTTCCCACAAGTGAGCCAGCCTTTATAAAGGAATTCCTGGAATTCTATTTCAACCAACAGGACTGCGGCTTTCCTCATCCGATCGCAGCTTCACAGCTCCAACCAACCAGAATGGTTCTCTTCTGATCAATCAAACCAGTGCCTCTTGGACCCCCAATCAAATTATGAGGATTTAGAATCCTCATTTGCATGAAGACAAATCAATCAGAGACCAGCAAGGGGAGAGGAGGAAAGAGTGATTTCTATCTATATAAGCCAGCCCCACTCTGGCTTTAAGAGCACTACTCTCCCCTCCTTTCCTATCATCACCACCCACCTGCCAAGAATGTTCCTGGGAATAGAACAGAGCCAACCAACAAAGGCCAGAGCAGACCAGCATAGCACGATACAGACCACACAGAGCAGAACTGCGTAACTGGAGAGGGGCCTCGTTCCAGGGCCACCTCACAGCCATGTCGTTTCACAACTGAGCTGCACCACAGCCACGCTGTATTGAAATTGAGCTGTTCTGCACTTAATAGTTTCCTTCTTCACCACACTCCAAATAGGGTATTCCTGTTGGCACTAAATTGACTCCAACCACTGAGTTGACTAAAACAAGAAACAGTAAAAAATAAAGCACTTATGAAGCTTAAGGAAAATAATATTCTATATCAAGAAGTACAATTTAGCCCAGCCAGTGTACACAGTGGTTGAGCGTCAACCCATGAACCAGGAAGTTCCAGTTCGATTCCCAGTCAGGAGACATGCCTAGGTTGCTGGCTTGATCCCCAGTAGGGGTCGTGCAGGAGACAGCCAATCAATGATTCTCTCTCATCACTGATGTTTCTGTCTTTCTCTCCTCCCTTCCTCTCTGAAATTGATAAAAACATATTTACAAGAAGTACAATTTAAATTACCAGCACCAGTTAATTAATGACAACATCAAAAATCTCTCTAGAAAATATGGAGAAAGCGGGCATAATACATTAATAGCCAACTTTGGAAGCCAGAAATTAGCAGAATTTAGTCACACTAAGTCAAAAGTGGTGTGTTTCTATCAATAAGACTGCATTACAATGATTTTTATAGTTATAACACGGTCTGAAATTTTAAAAAGACACTGCCTTGCCCTGCCAGCAATAAATCTGTTCTTATTCTACCTGTTACTTCTGTTCTTCCCTCCTCCTTCTCCTCCCTCTCACAGCCCCAATTACTTTCAAGCTCACAAATTCACGCAGTGAACAAACATTTACTCTGTGCCAAGTAATGTATACATTATGCTAACTGCTGGAAGTCACAGAATGTAAAACTTGGTCAGGGTCCCAAAGGAGGTGGTTGCCTGGAAAGAGACCGAAATACAAGGAGTTGCAATAATACTTGGACAAGTCCTAAACCAGATGAGTGTAGAAGTGCTGTGTAAATGGCAGAGAAATGAATATAAAATCCAGCCAGGAATGTCAAAGATGCAACCAGGCAGATACATCCCTGGCTTTCACCAGGTACATATGCAGCCACCCACCTCCCTATCTCTTCTGACTTTCCTTAGTGGCTTCATCATCCAAGTGGATGCCAACACCCCCTTCTCCTTTTCACCTCCCCAGATCTTTCGTGTTTCAGCTGTCTGCTCTCGGGCATCAGCAATATCTCCTTGTCTCTCAGTTCCCCCTTACCAACCACAACTGCCCGTCCTTCTAGCTCTTTTGTTTAAGCACATGGCCCCAACCTCTTCAATTCCATAAAATCCTTCCCAATTTCATTTTCCTGTTAGTCTGGATTAAAAACAGGGTATTAATAGCTTGAAACTAACTTCAACTTTCTCTGTACTATAATAGCTGCCCAGCAAACACGAACCTTGGATGAACTCGACACAATTAGCTGCCTTATCATGCCTGCAAAAAACAGTCCATCATGGGCCGAGAACACAAACACACATATGCAAATCTCAAACTTCAAAAGATCTTCAACACCACCCAGCATTCCAACTCCAGTTCTCCAGTAAATCTGCTTGCCCTTCAAAATGACTTCCCCATCTTCTCAAGCACCAATCTATCTCACTCTGTAACTCTCCTCATATTCTAACCTCCTACATGGGTGTAACCTAGGCAATAGCAGACAACTTAGATCTGCGACTGCCATATCAGGACAACTACCAGCCTCTTTCTCCCTGTGACATTAGGAAAGCACTCTCGTTTTCTCTTTCTCTTGTCTGCTCTCCAAATCAGCAACCTCTCCTCCACCGGCTCATTCCTAGCAATTTATAAACTTCCTCTAAATCTCCCATCTTTAAAAGACCCTCTCTTGAGCCCCAATGCCTTTCGTCAATGACACCATTAATGGTGAAGCTTCCTTAACAGCTGTCTACACCGGTGCACTTCCTGTTTGCCTGCAGCCCCACAGACAGGCTTTCCACACCACTGCTCCACTGGAGCTGTCTTAGCAGAATCACCAATAAATAGCTCCCATGCTGGCAAATCCGAGGAAGACTTTTCTGTACTTCCTCACTAATTCCACTTCTCAGCAGCATTCCTTCCTTCTGAAAAAATTTGCCATTTCTCTAAAAACAACTAATCACACCTTCCTGCTACATCTCTGGCTGCACCAACTCAACTTTCTTTAACCACCTCAACTCCCTGATGGGCTCAGGCCAATGCCTCTTGTCTTCTTACTTTGCTCACTCCAAAAATGATCAAAATTCACTTCCACCAATTTAAAAACTGCCTATAAAATAATGATACCCAGGCCTAATATCTCTGATCCCCACCCCTGGGGGAGAGAGTAGAGTTATTAAAAGGATGTCTGAGAATTATTCCATACACACTCCTAGCATTATCGGTGAACTAAATATTGATAGCCTTTCAAATGTATGCATATGCAGTTATGAATTTTTAAATGCAAAGATAATATAAAAAGCATTTCTAAATTATTTTTAGTTTGGTAACTTTTCTCAATTAACTGATACTATGAATTCTACTATGTAGAGCTCTGTGATGCTGGAGACTAAAAAAAAAGTCTGAAAATTACCCATCAGGCACAGGGCAGAAAGACTGAATAGAGACAAGACCCAACAGTCAACATCCAGCAGCAAAAGTCAACAGTGCTGTGTCCCAGTCATCTTTGAACTAAAGAATCAGGAATACAATTATTTACCTTGGAAAGATCATGAAATCTGAAATTGGTCAAGTGAGCCCAAGAATATTCTGCAGTAAAGGGAAAAGTCAAGGTCAATACTATTTTCTCCATTCCAGCCTATCCTACTTTGAAAGACTCAGCTAACAACCTCTCTGCTTGGTCTCTGACCCCATGTCTTTCTCCCTTAGATCAGGCAGGGAGAGCCTTCCATACCCTAAACAGGCAGGGACCACAGCACTGGTCAGCAAGAAGCAGTTACTGAAGAGAGAAGTTCCCTCATCACTCCTAAAAGATTTTAGGGATGGAAGTCTCTGAGGGAGATGAGCAAGGCCAGTGAACAAGGACAAGTGAAATAGGGAAACTGAGACAGAGAGCTGAACAAACTGGCAGTGCAATTTACTGTGCATGAAGGTCACCTCCCTAGACAACATTTAGGCCTCAGTTGTATTTCAGTTCCAAACCAGAAAAGCAGAAAAACCAGGTGGGCGCCACCAGGACCGACTGCTATGATTAACAACCCCAAAACCCCAACAACCCCTTGCCTTGGCAGTGACCAATCGGTGGAAGCCACAACCCTGAAGGAGCACTCCTAGAAAACAGATGAATATTCTGTTGAAACCAACCCTGATTTCTCCTCTAAGATTCCAGCCTGCAAGAGAGAAATATAAGCCTTAAGACAAGGGGCCCAGCATGTGGACTCCCTCTGCAGAGCAGGCCCTGCCATTCCCTTTCTCCTCTTTTCCCCCCATAGATATGCATCTCCTAAATCCTAAACTCTAAGGGACCCCACAAGACTTGGAACCAGAGGAGCAATGGGCAGCAGCACCTCATCAAGGGCTAATCCCCTGAACCTGTCACCAAGGCCTCCTTTTCTCTGACTTTCCAGAGAGCTAAGGCAGCTCAGCCTAGGCTCTCCTGTTGCTCCCTTTCTTGTTTTATTGTCCCCAGCTGTAATAAGCATTCCCTCATAGTCAAATATCCTATCTAATACAGACAGAATATGCAAATTGACCAACAAAGATGGTGGTGCCCACAGCCAATAAGAAGGAAATATGCAAACTGACACAACAAAGATGTCAGCAGCTGGGCCAGGACACAGGCATTCTGCCCCGCTCCGCCCCAGCCGCTCCAGGCCTCTGGGCAACAAGCAAAGGCAGAAGTCATCTCCAGGCTGGAACAAAGTGGGAAGGCAGCTCTGGGACGAAGCAAAGGCGGAAGGCGGCGGCCATACCAAAGGCCTGGGTCCCAGGTGCGAGCAGCCAGGGGAAGGAAGGCCTATTCTTGCACGAATCTTCGTGCATTGGGCTTCTAGTATGTATACTAGAGAGCCAGAGTAGCTCGCTTCCACTTGCCTCAGCTGGCTGCCCCGCCCATCGCCACTGTAGCTCTCCACACCTAGTAGCTCTCCACACCTAGTAGCTTGCTGCCCCGCATTCCACCACTAGTAGATCGTGCCCTGCCTCACCCGCTGCAAGAGCCACTGCTTGTTTGTTTGTGACAGTGTTACAACCACGGACCTTTTATATAAGAGATTACTTCCCTCACCACTCACCCAGTGCAAACAATAACTATAGTGAAGTTATGACAAGAAACCACCATAAATGCCAAAAAAATTATAAAAGACGGTTCATCATATTACATTAAAAGGTAAGGCATATATATAGAGAAAAAAAAAGCATTAACTTTGATTAATTTCTGGTGGTAAGATTACTAATTTCTTTGAGCTTTTCTCTATTTTCTTTTTTTTTCTATAATGAATGTTATTTTTATTATTACAAATAAAAAAGTATTATTGAAAAATCAAGTTCTACCATTTCATAATGGAGGAAAATCTCACAGTATATTATGGAATATAATGTGTAACTTGCAAAACAAGAAGAAAGTCTTAAATGGCAAATAGCTAACAAGATGTCAGTAGTGGATTAGTTACTTCCATAAAATATGTTGTGAAAAACTATAAGCTGATAAAAAAAAAAGGTGAAGGGATGAAGAAGTACAACTGCCAGTTAGTTCTAAAAACAGTTACAGGGATATAAAGTACAGCATAGGGAAAATAGTCAATAATGTTGTAATAACTGTGTATCGATACTAGGCTGATGAGGGTGAGCACTTCATAAGGTATATAGGTGTCTAACCACTGCGTTGTACATCTAAAACTAATATAATATTGCATGTCAACTATAACTGAAAACAAATGTAAAAAACGAAGAAAACTACAGGCTTATAAAGACAAATAAATGTTTTTAAAAAGAGGATCTTCACATTAGTGTACAAATACAATTAGAAAAAAAATGCTTTAAAAAAAGCATCTCCACATCATTGTACAAATACAATTAGAAAATAATAAGGGAATACACACATGCTAGGTAAGTTAATTCCAACAATTTAATACTTGCTTTCACTAGTATTTTAATGAAATATGTTTTAATCTTTCACATATTTTTAGAGTTTTTTCTCTAAATGTGAACTGTAAAAATAGATTTAATTTTATTTTTTCTTCTCCACGGCAGGTTTATAATAATGGATTAGAACTGCTTCTATTTATTTTCTACTCCTCAAAGCTTCCTTAAAGGTGGAACAAGATGGACATGCTTTGAGAACAGCTGAAGCTCAGGGATGGGTACATAAGCATTTGTGATACTATTCTCTTTACTTTGATATATGTTTAAAATTGTCCCTTAACATGAAAAAATAAAACATTTCTTAATTTACTCAAAAGGACAGTAAACCTTAACAGTAGTCGACATTTAAAAAAAAAAAAGCAAACTTTTTAAATACTAGTACTAAAACTGGTAACTAAACTAACTAGGATGTGAAATTATATTAATTTATATATGTACTATGATATAGACTATGATAGACGCTACATGTGGAAAATTACAGGAGCTCTAGGCAATGTGGCTCAGTTGAACGAGCGTTACCCTATACACCACAAGGTCACGCGTTACACATTATATTCCATAACATACTGAAAGGGAGATTTTCCTCCATTATGAAATGGTAGAACCTGATTTTTCAATAATGCTTTTTCATTTGTAATAATAAAAATAACAGTCATTATAGAAAAAAGGAAAATAGAGAAAAGCTCAAAGAAATTAGGCACATACACAGGTTGCAGGTTCTATCCCAAGTAGGAGGCAACCAATGGGTGTTTTCCCTCTTTCTCTCTCTCTAAAAATCAATGAAAACATACTTTAAAAGTACAGGGGAAAAAAAGAGATTTTGTAAAATATTAACATGTAGCCTCTGAGTAACAGGTTTATGAGAGCTTTATTCTACTTCTATTTCCTAAAAAGAAGAGATAAAGATTTCAAGTCGGGAGAAACCAAGATGGCAGCATAGGTAAACACCTAAGCTGCTGCCTCACACAACAATATAAAAACTACAACTAGAAGACAAAACAGACAGAGTCCAGAACCACAGGAAAGCTGGCTGAGTGGAAATTCTGCAACTAGAAGAAAAGAGGAAAGCACATTGAGACTCAGAAAAGCTGCAAAAGGCTGAGGTATGGAGATGCACAAACGAAGAGGACAGCGGCTGAGTGCATGGGCAGCTGAGTGCACGGCTGGCTTTCTAAAGCGGGAGGGAGATGGAAGCTCCCGACTATGATGAACTCCAGTCCCAAGCAACATTCTGGAAAACCAGACTCATTCAGGGGAATCTGGACTGTCAGGAAAAAAGAAAGCATACGGAGACTAGGGAGCTGCAAAAGGCATAGGTCCGGAGGCACACGCTAACAGAGAGGACAGCCTGCTGAGTGCACGGGCAGCTAAGTGTGCAGCTGGCTTTCTAAAGTGGGAGGGAAACGGGAGTTCCAGACTGTGCTGAACTCCAGTTCCGGGCGAGTTTATGGGAACCCAGACTCATTCGGGGAGAAACTAAACTGCCTGGCAGCGGGTGAAACCTGAGGGTGGCTTTCTCTCTTAAGTCCTTGCAGTGATTACAAAGGGACACATAGACACGGGGGCCTCAGAAGGCAGGGGTGACGGGAAGCCAAGGCTGCCTGCTCTGCTCTGAGACTCCACCCCATCCAAGCTGAGCACAGTGGCTTTTGCAATTTTGCAATCTTATCTCATAAGGGTATCTCCAGCACAGAAGTTCTCTCAGCATAGACAGCTGATCCTCACAGCCTATTGGTCTCCAGGTCAATTCCTCCCAGTGATACCAACATCAAGACTTAACTACAGTCCTCAAAGGGGTGCAACAAGAGTGTTCCACCTCAGGTAACTGGGGAGGCTGAGCCACTGTGCCCTAGAGAACACCTACCACACAAAGCTACTCTACCAACTCAGGAAAGCAGCCACAATGCAGAGAAACGAAAAGAAATCAGGTATGAAACAAATGGAGGAAAAAAGACGACTAGACATAGAGTTCAAAACCACCGTAATTAGGTTTTTTAAGAGGCTCCTAGAAAAGGCTGATGAAATTAATGAGAACTATGAGGAAATGAACAAGACCTATGAGGATATGAAAAAGGACCAACTAGAAATTAAGCATACACTGACTGAAATAAAAAATATTACACAAAGTCCTAAAAGCAGTCCAGAGGGCCGCAAGACCAAGTCAAAGATTTGAAATACAAAGAAGCAAAATCCACTCAGCTGGAAAATCAAGAAGCAAAAAGAATACAGATAATTGAAGATAGTGTAAGGGGCCTCTGGGACAACCTCAAGCATACCAACATCTGAATTATGGGGGTGCCAGGAAAAGATAGAGAACAAGGCAATGAAAACCTACTTGAAGAAATAGTGACCGAAAACTTCCCCCACCTGGTGAAAGAAATTGACTTAAAAGCCCAAGAAGTGCACAGAACCCCAAAATATAGGAATCTAAAGAGGTCCACACCAAGACACATCATAATTAAAATGCCAAAAGCAAAAGACAAAGAGAGAATATTAAAAGCAGCAAGAGAAAAACAGTTAGTTACCTATAAGGGAGCACCCATACGATTGTCAGCGGATTTCTCAACAGAAACGATGCAGGTCAAATGGGAGTGGCAAGAAATATTCAAAGTGATGAATAGCAAGAATCTACAACCAAGATTACTCTATCCAGCAAAGCTATCATTCAGAATTGAAGGTCAGATAAAGTGCTTCGCAGATAAGAAAAAGCTAAAGGAGTTCATCACCACCAAACCAATATTATATGAAATGCTGAAAGATATTCTTTAAGAAGAGGAAGAAGAAAAAGGTAAAAATATAAATTATGAACAACAAATACACATCTATCAACAAATGAATCTAAAAATCAAGTGAATTAATAAGCTGATGAACAGGATAAACTGGTGAATATAACAGAATCATGGACATAAAGAGGGAATTGACTGACAATTCTTGTGGAGAAAAGGGGTGTGGGAAGTGCAGCAAGAGACTGGACACGAATCATGCAACTATGGGAGAGGACATTGGGGGGGAGGTTGGGATCGGTACCGGGTGGAAGGGAGCTATAGGAGGAAAAAAGGGGGAAACAATGTAATTAATAAACTGAACAATAAAGATTTTTTTTAAAAAATTTAAAAATCGTTACAGGATTCAATGGTTTTTTACGTTAACAACTGTCTATTCCCACATATCTGTGAGTTTCCCAAATTTCCCACTGTTATTGATATCTAATTTCATACCATTGTGGTTAGAAAACATACTGTGTATAATTCCCATTTAAATATTTAAATGTAGTGAGTCCTGTTTTATGGCATAATGTATGATCTATCCTAGGGAATGTTCCACATGCACTTAAGAACAATGTGTATTCTCTCATCAATGATTTTCTATCTTTCTCCCTTTCCCTTCCTCTCTAAAATCAATAAAAAATATTTAACATATAGAAATATCTTTAAAATAGAAAATAAAGCATGTGTCTGCATCTAAACCACATTTTAAAAAAATTATCTAAATCTTAAATTTTTCATGATTTCCCCCCACTTTTTATGCTGACTACTTATTTATATATAAAAATCAAGTCTTTTTTTTTAAATAAAAGTTAGTTTCTAGCACCATTTTAAAAATTGGTTTCTAAGAGTGACACCTGTTTAAAAGGTAAGCTAAAAAGATCATCTAAGATTTTTCTAAGAGGTTTCTAGAACATGAAATCCCCAGATTAGGTGAATAAGAAGAGAGGAGAACATTTGATATGTCACTTGATAGCAGAACAGCTGACATGACCATCCCAAATTTCCCAAGGGAGCTAGGTTACAACCAGTTGGCAAAAAGAAAACCCTACTAAGTACTGATTATTTAATGTGAAGGCAGAAAGTATAAGGCTTAGGATATAAAAGCAGAGAGTTTTTCTTGATTACAGAGTAAAAGTCAAGCTATAAAGAAGTAAAGCAGCAATAGTTTAAAATTTAGCTTTCATTTTAACAATTTAAACCAATTACAGCAAAAATTAATAAATTAAGCATAGCTACATAACATTTGAAACAATTTCCAATTCACTAAAGGATTATACAAATGGTACTTTCTTTACCTCTCCCCACCCAAAGCCTCTACAAGATTATCATCATCACTAGAAACCTGATGCACAAAGATTTGTGCAGAACGGGCCTTCCTTCCCCTAGCTGCCGGCACTGCCTTTCCGCTCTGGTGCAGAGCGGCCTTTCTGCCTTCCCACACTGCCCTGAGGCCCGGAGCAGCTGGGGTAATGTGGAACACCTGTGCTCCGCCCCATCCCTGGCACCTGTGTATGCAAAGTAACCCACCATCTTTGTTCAGTTAATTTGCATACTCACTCCTAATTGGCTGATGGGCATCACAAAGGTACAGTCAATTAGTATGTTACTCTTTTATTAGGTAGACTAGAGGCCCAGTGCACAAAAATTTGTGCACTTGGGGGTGGTCACTCAGGCAAGCCTGCTCCCTCTCACAGTCCAGGAGCCCTCAGGGGATATCCAACTGACAGCTTAAAGGAACAGGCCTAAGCCACAGTCTGGCCTCCCTCTGCGGGAGGTGACCAGTGGGCCAATCAGAAATGGCACCAGCCAGCGAGGGGCTGGACCAACCCCCCAGGGGCCAGCCCCATCCACCATCACTGCCACTGGTGGCCTCCCTCTGCAGGAGGAGACCGACGGGCTGATCAAGGGACAGCAAGCAGCCGGTCCCAGCCCCCCATCTCTGCCAGTTGCTGCCACCCCGATTGCCATCCACTCCCTCTGCCCACTGATACTCACCTTGGCTGGCCTGGAGCTGCATGCTCACTGGCCCTGTGCCTCGCCAACTGATGGTTCTGTTTTTCAGTCAATTTGCATATTAGACTTTTATTATATAAATTAGATAGATGCCCATTTTAAACAAGAGGAATAGATTCAGAAGCAACGTGACTTCCAGGATCACACAGCAAATAAGAAGCAGAATCAGGATTTGAACTGGGCTTCTAACTCCAAACCCAGGGCTATTTCCAACAAGTCATAGCTGCCGCTTCTCACCAACAATGCGCATGGGTCTCTAAGTATTTTGGACATGGATAGGGATATGTAATTTAGGAATAATCCACCTTACTTACTGTTCCTAACTAAGAGCCTGAATAAAGAGGAGAACCTAGCACCTG
Source organism: Antrozous pallidus (assembly GCA_027563665.1). Taxonomy (NCBI): domain Eukaryota; kingdom Metazoa; phylum Chordata; class Mammalia; order Chiroptera; family Vespertilionidae; genus Antrozous; species Antrozous pallidus. Next base: position 94,078,396 of record CM050508.1, read on the forward strand.
TCACAGCACCACACACTAAGCAAGTGGCCCATAAGGAACAAAGAAAGAGGAAGAACCATACATGCAGCAGCACAAGTAACCTAGGAACAGATCAGCAATGTGTAGTTCAGAGGTCCAGCGCTTCCCACAGATGCCAATGGCAAGCCAAAGGCATGATCAAAACCAGAAAAAGAGAGTAAAGGGGTAGCACATAACCGCTGGGGAAACTGAGGGAAGGTAAGCAGAAACTCTCTGTACTATTTTTGTAACTTCTTATTAATCTAAAGTTATTCCAAAATCAAAGAAGAAAAAGTGAAAAGATACACATGATGGAACAGGCTCTTGTCAATGAACTAGCTCCTAAGTTCACTGAACAGCGAATATGGAAGCCAACCTGCCAGGTATGGCCTTCACTGAACTCCTGGTTCACTGGGGAGAAAAGACAAGTGAACAATCTAATCCAACAAAATATCAAGGCATTTTCCTGACTATTTTAGACATGGATATGATGACTCCTTAGTAAGCAGGGAGTAAGGAAAGACTGCAACGAGTGAAACAATTGTTATGGCAACACTGCCTGAGGTGTGCGATGACATGATTACACATGCTTTGGTCTCTCACCCTCCATTTTCCTGGCTTCAATAATCCTTGTTCCTAGCAAGAGTAATACTGAGGACACAAAATCAGATGGACTGGGGAAGCCGGCAGTCAGAGCCCTCAATGATAAGAGAGTCCTGTGCCTGCTGAGACAAGAGACCTGGAAGGAGGCTTCAGGGATTCATTTAATTCACTGACAAATCGGATCTTTCTAGGTTTAGCTTCCAACCCTATCAATGCAGTACAAGTGATATGGCAGAGAACAACAGCTTAGAAACCAGCTGAGCAATGACAAAGAAAAGATTACTTCAGCCCAGCCAGTGTGCTCAGTGGTTGAGCATCAACTCAATTCCCAGTCAGGCAGGAGCCCAGGTTTCAGGCTTCATCGCCAGGAGGGGGCATGCAGGAAACAGCTGATCAGTGATTCTCTCTCATGATTGATATTTCTCTCTTCCTTGCCCTTCCTCTCTGAAATCAATACAAATGTTTTTTAAAAACACACTCGGGTGAATAATTTAGCAATATCTCTCAAAAACTTTAAAGGCATATTATAACTTTCAAACCCAAACTTACAACTTATGAGAATTTATATGTACATACATGGGCAAAATAAGTTATAGAATTATTCTTTGTAGCACTGTTGATAAACCCAGAAGACAAGAAAGAACTAAATAGTCCTCATTAGGGGCTAAGTAAATTTTGGTATGCCATACAATCCCAAATTATTCAGCCATATTCTTCATTAAAAAGAAAAATGAGGAAGCCTTAAAATTTTTACATAAAATAATTTCCAAGATACATTAGGGGAAAAGGGAAAAAAGAAAAATGCAGGGTAGTTTGTAATAGGCTAACACCTGTACAAAAATACGGAAGGGAAGATAGGTATATGTACATATATGCATTTTTTCACACATGTAATTAATAACATTGGCATCTACAGGAAACAGAACCTGGTAGTGGCAGATAGGATAGGAGGAAAACTTAAATTTTAAGTCATGTGTATGTATTATCTGGTCAAAAATATTTTACATCTTTTAAAAATTAATGCATTTAACCAACAGTTCTTGTCCTTTCTAAGTAGTTTAAGCAACATGAAACGAATCTTCCTATACATCCAAAAAAGATTCAAACTTGCTCATAATAAAAAGGGACATAAGAAGATCTCCTAAATATCCTTTTTTTTTTTTTTAATCCTCACCTGAGGACAAGTTCAGAGAGAGGGAGAGAAAGTGAGAAACATCAACTAGTTGGTTGCCTCCCTACACACTCCAACTAGGGACCAACCTGAAACCTAAGTATGTGTCCTGACCAGGAAGCAAACAAGCAACCTTTTGGTGTATGGGACAACGCCCCAACCAACTAAGCCAGGGTCCCTAAATATCTTTAAAAAATAAAAAAAAAATAATAATAATAATAATAAACGAGTCCTGATTTTCCCAAGACCTAGGGATCTCTGCAAGATGCCACTTCCAAACAGCCTTCTCTCAGCAAAAGCAGTGCTTTCTTGGCTCTTGTCTGGACCGCTTCACACAATTAGACCATGGCATTAATAGATCCAAGAGTCAGGCTCCTGGTCCCATGGTCACAAGCTAGATGCCTAGCCAAGATATAAAGAAGGCAACGAGCAGCCCCCAGCATGGCCAACCAGGTGAGTGTGTACCTGGTTCAGGGCTTCATATCCTTCAGGACAAAATAGAAAGGGGGTACGTCTCTCTCCCACACCCAAATTAGGAACCCATCCCTCTTCTGTCTTCCCTGGATATATTCTAGAATAGCTCTTATTTACATGGCAACAATATCCTATCTAATAAGCATAATATGCAAATTGACCATACCTCCGCTATACCCACCAGCCACGCCCACCAGCCACACCCACCAGCCCATCAGGGCTGGGGCCGATGCGCCCAGGATGGCGGGGGTGGGGGGCGGTGTTGAGGTGGCCAGGAGGAGAGGGCCATTGGGAGATTCCAGACCCTGCAAGGGAGGGCAGTTGTGGGCGATCAGGCCAGCAAGAGAGGGCAGTTGTGGGCAATCAGGCCAGCAAGGCAGGGTAGCTGGGAGGGACCAGGCCTGAAGGGAGGGCAGTTGGGGGCGGTCAAGTCTGCAGAGGAGGGCAGTTGGGGGCAATCAAGCCTGCAGGGGAGGACAGTTAGGGGTGACCAGGCCAGCAGAGGAGGAAAGTTGGGGGCAAACAGGCTGGCAGGGGAGCAGTTAGACATCAATTAGGCTGGCAGGGTAGTGGTTAGGGGGTGATCAGGCTGGCAGGCAGAAGTGGTTAGGAGCAATCAGGGAGGCAGGCAGGTGAGCAGTTTGGAGCCAGCATTCCTGGATTGTGAGAAGGATGTCCCTCGAGGGGTCCCAGATTGGAGAGGGTGCAGGCTGGGCTAAAGGACATCCCCTGCCCCGGTGCACGAATTTCGTACACCAGGCCTCTAGTTTATATATATAAAAGCCTAAGTGACTGTTTCAACCAAACAACTGGAATGACTGGTCACTATGATGTGCACTGACCACCAGGGGGCAGACACTCAACGCAGGAGCTTCCCCCTGAAGGTCAGTGTTCTCCCACAGCCAGCCTCCCGCAGCCAGCCAACCTCCTGCAGTCCCTCCCCACAGCCCGCAGGCTCCGACTGGGACAGGGAACCAGGGGGTTGGCGGGGGGAGGGGGGCTGAGGGATGGAATGTGTAGGCGGACACACCCCTTTCCCAGGGGGACCAAAGCCCAGCTCCCTTCTAGGGACTGGCAGCCAACCTCCCATGCCCTATCCCTCCCCCCTGCCAGCACGCCCCAATTGGCCCGCCACCCGCCTGCCGTGGTGGCAGAATGGCAGAGAAGGAAGGCAAGGGAGAAAGGCGGGGGACCACATCATGGCCTAGGGACCCCACCCATGCATGATTTTCAAGCACTGGACGTCTAGTAAATAGATAAAGAGCAACGGTGCTCTTAAAGGCTCTCTGTGTTTTGGTCCATTTCTCATTAACACTTGATGTGCAGCCTTTCTGCCTCCCATCCACTCACCACGTTCCATCCCAAGAGGTCTAAAATCAGATGGTTAGGAGATGTTCCTTACTTTCCAGAGCTTATTCATTCATGTTTCCAAAAACTCATTACTACACAATTTATTTAAATACTGTTACTTTGTCCAAACAAGTGTTCCTTTGGAAATTTCTAAGTAATGAAAAGCTTTTTCCAAAATGCTCACTTTTAAAATATAGTCACAGGCCACAGGAAATCTATTTGGCATGCCAATTACTATTAAGAATATTTTCCTTACAAGATTAATAATCAGTATTTTATAAAGTCTTTCAAGATTTTTAACTCAGGTTATTTTGTCATTTTCCCAAATGTGAGGATTAATAATATTATCTAAGTCTTTCTAAATGAAATACTGGATTTGTTCGACCTCTCTGATGTTGTTACATTGCTTGGAACTAGAAAATAAGATAATTCTGTTTTCACTATTAATAATAATGATCTACTAAAGAAAGCAACAGATGAATAAACAGTATTTCATATGATAAAAGTGTTTATATAACAAGATACTAGGAAATGCCTACTTAGCAGTAAAACCTACTGAAAAATAAAACACTAAGGTCCACGCTTCAAGCTGAGCCTCCCTTGCACTGACAAAATGGACTCCCAAGGGCGATCACTTAGGACACGTAACATTAGACCCCACCAAACACTAGAGCAGTGGTTCTCAACCTTTTTAAAAATGCCGTGACCCTTTAATACAGTTCCTCATGTTGTGGTGACCCCCAACCATAAAATTATTTTTGTTGCTACTTCATAACTGTAATTTTGCTACTGTTCTGAATTATAATGTAAATATCTCTGTTTTCCAATGGTCTTAGGCTCTACAGTAGCCGTTCTCAATCTGTGGGTCTCACCAGGTCACAGGTTCAATTCCTGGTCAGGACACATGCCCAGTTTGCAGGCTAGATCGCCAGTGTGGATCATGCAGGAGGCAACAGATCAATGATTCTCTCTCATCGTTGATGTTTCTTTCTCTCCCTCTCCCTTCCTTTCTGAAATCAATAAAAATATTTTTAAAACGAATAACATTCTAAAATATGCTACAACATGGATGAACCTTGAAAATATGCTAAGTGGAATAAACCAGTGGCAAAAGGACAAATATTATATAATCCCACTTATATTAAATATCTAGAATCGGCCAATTCAGAGACAGAAAGCAGATTAGAAGATACCACTAGCTGAAGTAGCGGAAGGAATGGGGATTTGTTGCTTAACAGTTACATTTCTGTTTGAAGTGATGGAAAAGATTTAGACTGTGGTGATGGTTGCACAATAGTGTGAATGTACTTAATTCTACTAAATTATATACATAAATATGGCTTAAATTGCATATTGTTATATTTTACAATAAAATCTTAAATTATCACACTGTGGACGGATTACGAGCATTCTTGTGTTTTCATATTACACTGTGTTTTACATAAATGTTAAAGGCAAGCCTTAAAATTAAATACCCATTGCATTTTGAAGTTATTTATTACATGTTCTTACAAGCTAATATCTTTTTAAAGTATGATACTTTGTAAAACGTTTTATGTACTAGTTCAATAAAAACTTAAATCTGGCCACTAGGTAAAGCTAACAATAAAACTACTGGCACCCAATGTGTTAAAAAAAAAAAAGCTTATGTAGTGATTTGGACTGCCCAAAGGTGGATTTCAAATCAGGAACTTTAGTTAAAAATGTCTGTAGGTACTTGATCTACCCCTTATGGAAACCTAGTGAGAAACATTCATCTTCATGTTCTTCCCAACAAATGAGGAGGCATCTCCAGCTGCTGCTAGATGCTAGGAGCATTTTCTCCTAAGGCAGCCCAATGACCTTTCATGCTGGGAAAGAACAGAAGTAAATGAAAAAAAAAACTGAAGAGTCTGAGAGCCAAACTCTGCTACTCTGCTGCTATGTGATCGTGACCAAATTATTCAACTTCTCTAAGCCTCAGCTTCCCTTCATCTATCTATATAGATAAAAACCTAAGCGACCCTTCAACTGTTTGACCAGTAGATTTGATGTGTACTGACCAGCAGTAGGCAGATGCTCAGTGCACAGGCATGGAAACAAGGAACAGACTGATGAGTCTCAGAGGGAAGGTGGGAGGGAGGAGGGCTGGAAGAGATTAAACAAAGATCTCATATGCATACTAGAGACCCGGTACACAAAATTTGTGCACAGGGGTGTATATCCCTCAGCCCAGCCTGCATCCTCTCCAATCTGGGACAGCTTGAGGGATGTCTAACTGTCCGTTTAGGCTCCCAACTACTCACCTGCCTGCCTTCCTGATTGCCCCTAACCACTTCTGCCTGCCAGCCTAATCACCCACTAACCACTCCCCTGCCAGCCTGACTGATGCCTAACTGCTCCCCTGTCAGCCTGTTTGCCCCTAACTGCCTCCCTTGCAGGCCTGGTCTCCCTCCCCCCCCCCCCCACATCTGCACTCCCCTGCAGGCCTGGTCCCTCCCAACTGCTCTCCCTTCTGGCCAACTTGTGGTGGCCATTTTGTGTCCACATGGGGGCAGACATCTTTGACCACATGGGGGCAGCCATCTTGTGTATTGGAGTGATGGTCAATTTGCATATTACTCTGTTATTAGATAGGTTAGAGGCCTGGTGCATGGGTGGGGGCCAGCTGGTTTGCCCTGAAGGGTGTCCCAGATCAGGGTGGGGGTTCTCTTGGGAAATGGGGCAGCATGAGTGAGGGGCTTGTGATGGTTTGCAGGCCAGTAATGCCCCCCAGTGACCGAAGCAGAGGCTATGGTATCTGGGATTTTTTTATGTAATATAATTGAAACTTTGTAGCCTTGAGTGGAGGCCTGGGCCAACCAGGATATGCAAAAAGCTTGGCTTCTTCCATTGCCTGGGAAACCCAAGCCTCCTGCTCACTCCACGGCCACCGCCATCTTGGTTGGGTTAATTTGCATACTTACTCCTGATTAGCTGGTGGGCATGGCTTGTGGGTGTAGCGGAGTGGTGGTTAATTTGCATATTACTCTTTTATTAGATAGTATATCTATAGGCTGTCCAGTGTAGCTCAGTGGTTGAGCATCAACCTATGAACCAGGAGGTCACAGTTCAATTCCTGGTTAGGGTACATACCTGGATTATGTGCTCAATCTCTAGTTGGGGGTGTGTCTCGATGTTTCTCTCTCTTTTCCTCTCCCTTCCTCTCTGAAATCCATCATTCTCTCTCTACGTGGGCGTGTGTGTGTGTGTGTGTGTGTGTGTATGTATATATATATATATATATATATATATATATATATATATATATATGATGTCTGAATGCATAATAATCTGGCCACTCAGTGTATTTGTATCTCAAATGGATACCAAAAGTATTTTAGACTTTTGCTGGAGATCAACCACCTATTTGTCCTGAGCTTTCTATTAACCAGTGCAAAGGGGAAAACTGATCAGGTGCACAATTTATAGTATCTTTGATATCAAATAAATGAGGTACTCAAGAGAAATACACTGAGTGGCCAGATTATTATGCATTCAGAGATCATAATAATCTGGCCACTCAGTGTATATATACGTGTGTGTGTGTATGTGTGTGTGTGTGTGTGTGTGTGTTTTTAAGTGTGCCTATAGCACCCAGACTAGTGCCTAGCAAATGCTGGGTGTTCAGTCTATGGTGGCTATTGCTGTTGTAATAGATCAATGTGCCACTATAACACTAAAAAGTAGAGGCCTTATGAGAACTTTAATAAAACAACAGCCACCAGCCTCAGGAGAAGACTTCAGAGAAGGAGCTGTTTTTATACAGTTCAACTACTCTTGGAAAGACTGGCTTATTGTTCCTAGAATGAACCAGCTACTCTACATTAGGAAGGGCACCACTCTGCCATTCATTCTCTATACAACAGTCCTCTGTTAGCACATCTGAGCAACCCTTCATAGGAGTCCGCCTCTACTCACAAGACACCGAAGAAACTGAGCAAAAATTAACTAGAAGGTAGGCCTGAGGCAGCACTCAAGTTCTAATGTCCTCAGAATCACCTGGGAAACTTAAAAAAGCAGATGCCTCACCTCCACCCCAAGACATTCTGATTTACTAAATACAGGATAGGAGTAAAATAGGTTCATAGTTGTTCATATGAAAAATAATACAATCCTAATATATAAAAAGCCAGGGGCCATCATGACTGAAACATGGACGACAGAACACAGGCTGCGTGGGGCAACAAGTCTGGCAAGGGGGTTAGTGAGGGACAACCAAACCACTGAACAACAGGCTGCATGGAGCGACCAGGCCAGCAGGGAGGCAGTTGGGGCCAACCAGCCAGCAGAGGTGGGAGCATCTGGGGGCAACCAGGCCAGTGGGGAGGAGGGCAGTTGGGGACAACCAGGCTGGCAAGGGAGGCAGTTAGGGGTGACCAGCCCAGTGGGAGGCAGCAGGGGGAGCGCGTGGCAGTTGGAGGTGACCATGCTGGAGGAGGTGCAGTTCGGGGCGATCAGGCTGGCAGGCAGGTGCGCAGTTAGAGAAGTCAGCGGTCCTAGATTGTGAGAGAGATGTACGACTGCTGGTTTAGGCCTGATCCGCAGTCAGACATCCCCCAAGGGGTCCCAGATTGGAGAGGGTGCAGGTTGGCCTGAGGGGAGCCCCCACCCCTGCACCAATTTCATGCATTGGACCTCTAATAATTAATAAATAATACAAAAAGAGTGTTTTACATACTCACAACTGTAAACCTACTTTTGCCCCACCCTGTATTTCAGGTAGGGTCTTGAGCATAACTGTTTAAAAGAAACACTTGAAGGTAGACCACAAAAATGTTAGATTACATTCTGATACTGACAAATGAACAGTCTGCCACCCAAAGCAAATTTCCTCCATACCTACCTAGCAATGCTGGACAGGAACAGAGAGCAAGGCAAAGAGAACACCCGCACAGAATATCCGATAAAAACTGAGTATAGTGGGTTCAGATAACAGTCTGCCATTACTGCTTATTCTTTTTAAAAATAAATACATAGTAATACATGGAAAATAAAAATGATGCACATTTTACACTCTTCACAGTAACAGAATATATACTTAAATTATATTACCAGAAGTTGGTAAAAATTTTGTGAAACTGGTATGTCCTTAGATTGCTAGGAGAATTAGTAACTGGTACAACTTTTGAGTCAGGCAATGTGCATAAGTCACCCAATAATCTCACTTTGAATTTATCCTAAAAGAAACAAACTATACTTAAAAAATAGTCACTGTTGTAGTATATATAATACAAAAAAATAAAAGATACTTGTGTGTCAAGGATCCCAGTTTACCAAAATTTGCCATATCGATTCAAATATGACAAAATTATTAAGCATTAAAATGATGCATACTATGTCATTACACAGAAGCTATCCATAAAATATGCAATACCTAAAATTACTTTCTACAAAGTATGGACAGGTGGACAGCCTCAAAGGGTGATATATTAACAAATAATAGCTGTGTTAGAATGGTTTCATGTGGATTTTCTTCCTCTGGTCTCTGCACTCTCTGTATTATTGCTATATTATTGTAATAAGACTATAAATAAATTACTCTGATCCTGCTTGGCAAGTTAAATGAACAAGAGTTACAGCTGCAGGTTGAAAGTACATTCATTGACCTCAGCTATCCTGAATTAAGATAACCTCACCAAAATGTGCCATGCCAATTCTAGATTTTTTTTCCCACAAAAAGATAAATCTTCACAGATATATGTAACTACTAAACCTTGAATGTAGTTTTTTCAAAAAGCAAGTATAAACAAACTAAAACATAGGAGAGAGATCTGATTTGGTAGCTATTCACATGGCAAAAGATCAAAAGACTTCATGAACTATAACTTTAATATAAGCCAACAAAATTATGTAGCATAGAGACAGTGCACACGAAAAGAACATTAAGCTGAGAAACAGAAGGCCCAGTACTCCCCTGGCTTATCACGTACTGAGATTTAACTTGCGGGTCTTGGTTTCTTATCTGTAAAATGACAGAATATCTCCCCACCCTACATCACAGGACTTGTAAGGAAGCAAATAACATCATGAATATAAGTTATTTGAAAAAACATTTTACCATTAAATCTGGCCATTATTATGAAGATATTCATATATATGGCTACAGAAAAGGGTATCAGTGTTTAGAAGAATAAGTTTGAGAATCCTGCACTCTATATTAATATTGTCAGTGATTGCATTAGCTTTTATAAATTTAAAAACTTACCAGGTAATAGGTTAGGAAAAGGTACCTGGCACCTAACTAAAGAATGATTTAGTAGATGAATTAATCAATAAACCTAGCTGTTAATAAGTGAATAATGCTTTCCCAAGGGCCTGGGACCTAGGACCATGTATTTCACTTTATCTGCTCTGTTTGAATCTTTTAGGAAAATCTATTCACCTATTACCTGGTAAGTTTTTAAATTTGTAAAAGCTAATGCAATCACTGACAATATTAATATAGAGTACAGGATTCTCAAATTTGCAGGATTTTAAGAATCACCTGGGGAGTATTAAAACTGTAGCTGCCCAAGCTCCATTCAGACTTTGTTCAAATCTCTAGGTAAACAGGAATCCTATCAAATAAAAAGTAATATACAAATTGACCATACCTCTGATCAAGCCACACCCACATCCACGACCACCAGCCAATCAGGAACAAATTATGCAAATAAACCCCAAGCAAGATGGCTGCCTCCATTGAAAGCAGGAGGGAGGCTTGGGTTTCCCCAGCAACGAAGGAAGCCAAGCTTTCTGCCTGCTGTTGCCAACCTAGACCTCCACTCGAAGCTACAAAGTTTCAATTATAGAAGATACATAATCCCAACAGAAATGGCGGCAGCCACAGAGCTGGAGAGAGAAGCTAGGATTGCTGGGGTGATGGAGGAAGGCAAACTTCTGCAGCTCTAACCTAGGCCTCCACTCTAGGCTACAAAGTTCCAAACAGAAATGGCTGTCACCCCAGAGCAGAAGGCTTGGCTCCTCTCCAGGCTACAAAGTTTCAATTGTAGAACATAAATTAATCCCAGATTCCAGGGCCTCCACTTAGGTCGCTGGGGGGTGTGGCCAGCCTGCAAACTACCATAAGCCCGTCGCCCAGGCCACCCCACACCCTAAGGGAACCCCCACCCTGATCCAGGACACCCTTCAGGGCAAAACAACTGGTCTCCACCCATGCACCAGGCATCTATCCTATCTAATAAAAGAGTAATATGCAGATTGACCATCACTCCAACACACAAGACGGCTGTCCCCATGTGGTCAAAGATCCTGCCCCCATGTGAACACAAGATGGCCACCACAAGATGGCCAGCAGGGGAGGGCTGTTGGGAGGTTCTAGGCCTGCAAGGGAGGGCAGTTGTGAGCTACCAGGCCAGCTGTGGAGGACAGTTGGGAGGAACCAGGACTGCAAGGGGAGGGGGGGGGGGGAGGGCAGTTGGAGGTTATCAAGTCTGCAGGGGAGGGCAGATAGGGTTGACCAGGCAGGCAGAGAAGGGAAGTTGGGGGCAAACAGGCTGGCAGGGGAGCAGTCAGACATTAATTAGGCTGGCAGGGTACAGGTTAGGGGTGATCAAGCTGGCAGGCAGAAGGGGTTAGGAGCAATCAGGAAGGCAGGCAGGCAAGCAGTTTGGAGCTAGCAATCTTGGATTGTGAGAAGGATGTCTGACTGCCCATTTAGGCCCGATCCTACTATTGGGCCTAAATGGGCAGTCAGACATCCCTTGAGGGGTCCCAGATTGGAGAGGGTGCAGGCTGGGCTGAGGGACACCCCCCCCGTGCATGAATTTCATGCAACCGGGCCTCTAGTCCTATCTAATAAAAGAGAAATATGCAAATTGACTGTACCTCCAATCAAGCCATGCCCATCAACCAATCAGGAGCTGGGGCGGAGCCAGCTGGCAAGCACGCAGCCCCAGCCGCCGGGGCTAAGGGGTGCGCGCGCGGAGCCGAGCAGGGCGATGGCTGGATCCCCAAGTCCTAAAGCCTAGGCCAGAGGCTTTAGTCCTTGGTCAGTAGAACATCCCCTGAGGGCTCCCAGTATGTGTGAGGGGGCAGGTTGGGCTGAGGGATCACCCACCCCCCAGTGCACGAATTCCGTGCACCAGGCCCCTAGTCTATAATAAAAGCGTAATATGCAAACTGACTAAATGGCCAAACAGCAGAACGACTGTCGGGACAACCTTCCAGACAAAGTAGGGGCTGCAAGGGCCGAGACAGCAGTCCAGGCAGCTGTGAGGGCCGACACAGCGGAGCTGCGAGGGCTTACTCTTGTACAAATTTCATGCATCGGGCCTCTAGTAAAGAAGAAAAGCCTGGCCATTTATAGTTTAACAAGCTCCCCATTGAGTCTGGTGACTTGATTACTGCTACTAGTTCTACATTATTATTAATAGTAACTGTATGTGGTGTATGTTAATCTATTCATTGTATGCCAGCCACTATTCTCAGCACCCTACATATATTATCTCATTTAATCCTTACAACAACCCTATAAGTAAGCACTACTATTACCACCGTCCTCCTTTCACCCTCATTTTATAGATGAAAACATTAAAATACAGAGATGATTTACTAGGCCATGGCATAACATCACAGAGTTACTGTAGTGGCAGAGCCAAATGCACAATGAAGTTGGAAATCATTAATACAGTTTCCTAACTTAAGACAATAGTTATAAATGATGCTCAAGTCACATCAAATGGTTTTATTTTAAACACATGTAAAGGACACTAACAAAACCAGAGTTGTCTAAAGGAGTATGCTGAAATCAAATTAAACCAGGAAGGATTTACACACTTCCAGCATAACCGGCATCAATTCATACCATTTCGTCTGTCAGCCCCTAGTTGTGAGCCCCTGGAGAGTGAGTACCATGTATGTCTTCACCTGTACCCTCATGGTACCTGGCGCCTAACTAAAGAATGATTTAGTAGATGAATTAATCAATAAACCTAGAAAAGGCCTGATGACTCTCCTAGGAAATGAAAAGGCTACTATAGGTGAAGAAGCAGACTTAACTCATGTTGCTGCATGGGGTACAACTAAAATCAACAGGGGAGGGGGAGGTTGTGGCACAGTCTAAAATACCTTTCTAGCAACCAGACCTGTCCAGTGAAGTATGTCTGCAGTTTGAGGCCGAGATCAGACTACAGTAAATAGAAGGTAGGATATTCGACAGGGGGTTGCCCTCTAAGAACTTTTCCAAGGTTCAAATTTTATTATTCTAAGTTATGATATGTTGATTGATTCTTTCATACATTTTACAGTTACACAGGAGTAAACAACAGAGGATACCACAGTGTTCTACAAACTCGTAGGGTCCTCAGATCTAGACAAGAGTAAATGCACGGGAGTGATCTTCGCAGGAGGAAAGTAATGAATACAGCAAGGAGTGGAGTCTTCCATGCAAGAGACAGGAATAAAGTTAATAAAAATGTAGAGGAAAGCCGAGACCGATTTGGCTCAGTGGATAGAGCGTCGGACTGCGGACTGAAGGGTCCCGGGTTCGATTCTGGTCAAGGGCATGTACCTTAGCTGCGGGCACATCCCCAGTAGGGGGCGTGCAAGAGGCAGCTGATCAATGTTTCTCATCGATGTTTCTGACTTTCAATCCCTCTCCCTTCCGCTCTGTAAAAAAATCAATAAAATATATTTTTAAAAATAAATTAAATAAATAAAAAATAAAAATGTAGAGGAAGAAAGCCTCCATTTGAACTAGGTCTTTAGGGAACCATAAGAGATGTAGACTGGGACTGCCATCGGATCTTAGGACTGCCACAGAATCTGGGGAGGAAAGCATTCCACATGGCAGTAATGTCTGACCATAGAGGAGAAAAGGAGAACCAAGGTGGTGGCATAGATAAAGACCTGTACCTGCTGCCTCCCATAGTCACATCAAAATTACAAAACACAAAACAATTATCATCTAGACCGCGAGTAAGTGTGCTGAGTGGAAGTACTAACCTAGAGAGGTTTGAAAATTTCATAATAAAATTAACCCAAAATTGCTACACAAACCCTTGAATCTTTTATCAGTTTTTGATTTATATTCTGACCAATGCAATGCCAAGAGAGAATGAACAGGGAAACAATAATTAAGCATGGTGTAAAAATATAAAGCCCTTTTAAAAACAATGAACAGCACAAATTTGTATCAAGAGTGGTAAGGAGTAAACTTCTAGTTATCAAAGCTAAAATAAAAAAAGATCCTGGGTGATAAAACAATCACTAAATTCTGGTGCTAAAACGATCAGTCCGTTAGAGACCATTTAGTCACACACATACATTTTTTTACCCTAATTGCACTGGGTAAAAAAAGTTAAGATTAATTTCTTAAATTACATTTTACAAACCAAAAACTTTCGTCAATGATTTCTTCTTTTAAAAAAAATATGTTTTATTGATTTGGGAGAGAGAGATAGAAACATCAATGATGAGAGAGAATCATTGATCGGCTGCCTCCTGCACAACTCCAACTATGGATGGAGTCGGAAAACCAGGCACGTGCCTTGACCAGGAGGAATCAAACCGTGACTTCCTGGTTCATAGGTCGACAATCAGGCTGGGCAATGATTTCTTCTTCCTTCTTCCTCTTCTTCCTCTTCTTCCTCTTCCCCTTCTTCTTCTTCTTCTTCTTTAAATGTATTTTATTGATTTTTCACAGAGAGGAAGGGAAAGGGATAGAAAGTCAGAAACATTGATGGGAGAGAAACATCGATCAGCTGCCTCCTGCACACCTCCAACTGGAGACGTGCCCGCAGCCAAGGTACATGCCCTTGACCAGAATTGAACCTGGGACCTTTCAGTCCACAGGCCAACGCTCTATCCACTGAGCCAAACTGGTTCGGCAATTTTTTAAAAATATATTTTATTGATTTTTTACAGAGAGGAAGGGAGAGATATAGAAAGTCAGAAACATTGATGAGAGATAAACATCAATCAGCCGCCTCCCGCACACCCCCCACTGGGGATGTGCCTGCAACCAAGGTGCATGCCCTTGACCAGAATCGAATTGGGGACCTCTCAGTCCGAAGGCCGACACTCTATCCACTGAGCCAAAACGGTCAGGGCCAATGATTTCTTCTTAATTTAGCTTTTTGTTTAAGACTAATGAGCTTTCTCTTATTTCCTAGGAAATCTTTTAGATGACTGTTTCTAAACATTTGTTATTCTTTGCTATTGTCTACTTTTTCCACTATTCAATATGACAACCAGACTTGCAGTTATTAAAATAAACTGAGTTTTAATAACTCAGCTCTAAGTGTAATATTTATAATCCCTTCAATGGTTATATTTACTAATAGTACTACAAAATAAAATATATTATGGAATAATCTAAAAAGTATTATTTTAAGTAGAAGACTGTTAAGACTATATGGAGTCTAAAAAACAAATTTAAGTGTCTGATCCAATAAACTATCTCACCCAACTTATAAATCATGAGACCGAATCACTTAAGGAAATAGAATTAACAAAAGACTAAAGCAAAATATCTAAATCCAAAACCAGTGAACAAAATATAACACATTTGAACAATAAACTTAATGTTCTTCTAGCCAATCATTTCTCAACATCCCTGTCAAACTATTTTAAGGGTATGAAATCTTGCTCTATAAAAAGCACGTTCCCATCATCTGAACTACCCGAGGTTCTCTCACAGCACACGCCAAGTTTCAAATTTTTGCTTCCTATTAGTACAAAAAAAAAATGCTTATCCCTTTTACATAAAGTTGAGTCTGTGGCCAAAATCCTGACACACTAAGAGATCTGGATTTTCAGTTCTAACACTAAAATGTCAGTTTAGCAAAAGGCCTTTTCTTTATTTGCCACTTAGATTACATGGTGATACAGTTTTTGACACCTCCACCACCGTCTCTTCAAAAGATTTTTGACTTACTTAAGAAAATACAAAGCTATGGCTGAAAACTCCTCAATAAAAGAGAAACTTTAAAAATCTAAAACAGTGCTATACATTACCTAATAAACTATGAATTACAGAAAGTGAGATGAGTAACAATTGCTAAAAAGAAAAAAATTACCTAAGTTTACAAAGATGAATACACAAACAGCACAACAAAATTTAAATCTTTCTTAGCAAATACAGAAGATAAATAAGATGGAATAACACTGGAACATCGTGGTGTTATTTTTGTTATTTATATGGTCTACATGCATCAATGTTACTACTATTCTCCCACTCCCTTGATGAGCAAAAGGAGCCCACTGTCCAGGAATCTTCATAGCAAGTGCTCAATGTATGTGACAAATAACAGTAATAGAAGCAACTTTCAAAGCCAGAATTTATACCAGACTGAGGCACCCGCATTCGGTGCAAGGCACATGGCAGCATGCAACTATTTCTCCCTCCTAACACTTCTGCATCGCCGCCTCCCAGGGGACTAGAGAGGCTGCAGCTCTCACTGCCACATCTACAATTAAAGTATCGTGTTCAAAGAGCTCACAGGTTCCGCGATCGGTCAGTATTTAATAAACGAACCCCAAGACAGAGACACTGCTCCAGACAACAAAACATGCTTTCAAGGCTCCACCTAACTTTTTTAATTTTAGAAACAAACACTGTTTTTAAAACATTACGTAATAAGTTAGAAGCTAGAAAACCCCATACCCCACGGAGCGGCTCAGAATATGGAAAGCAAAATTCGATTAGCTCCATTGTACCCAACCAGGCTAAGGTGCAAGATGACACACTCATCGCCAGAGCGTCTCTGCCAAGACCAAGAACAACAAAGGCAAGCGGAGGAGACCGCACAAAGCTCAACTCGGCACTAGTCCGCTTTCCCAGCTTCCGAAGGCGACCTGCGCGCCTGCGGGATCGAGGGGACCCTCCGCATCCCGCCCGCCCACAGTTCCGCGGCGCGCCGCCGCTAGCTCAGCTTTTGTCTGGCCGGGCTGGGAGCCCCGCCGCCCGCCGCCCCGGCGCCCCTTCCCTCTGGATCTTTCTCCACATCCATCACTCGCCGACTAGCTGTGGTGGGTTTCTCTCCCTTGCCCCCTCCCCTTGCGATTCCGGGTCTTTCAAATGCGAATCGGGGTTCGCAGGCTTCTGCCACTCGGCCGGGCTGAGTCTGGCCAGGGGTGGGGTCTGGGAGAGAAGAGAAAGGGGCACACAAAGCAAGCTGACCTCACAGCTGCACCCCCTTCCCCCAACCTCTGCAAAGCAGCCTGGGACCGGCGATCTGGTTAGAAAAACAACCCTCCCATCCCGCTCCACGCCGACTCTCACCTAGGGCCGCCCCATCCCCCCAAAATGCACCCAACAGCCGATGACTAGGCTGGACATCGCCCCCACCCAGTCCCGGCGCCCTCCACTGCGGGGAGAGGCGGGGGTCTGGGAGGTCTTGGGTCTAATGCTCCTCGCCTTTCCCGCATACTTGCATCCGGATTATTCGTCCGAGTTGCCGCTGCCTTACCAGATCGCCCGCCGCCTTCTCCTCCACCCTAATGAGGTTAAGTGCTTGGTGCGGGGATTAAAAAAAAAAAAAAAAAAAAAAGAAGCAGCCGAGAGCGCCTGCGCACTGCCCTCTCCCTTTTTCTCTTTACCGCCACCGACCTAGCTGGACCATAGAGAGTGTAAACCGAGGCCAGAGAGGCGGCTCCTTCTCTATGGTCACGCCCCGCGCAGGCGCAGGCCTGGCTGCGCCCGACTTTGGGAACTGGAATTCCTTGCGCTTCCGCCCCTCGGAGCATTTGGGTTGGCCCAGACGGGGACCCGTAGGGCGAAAGCTCTCTAAGGAGTTGTGGTCAAGGTGCAGGTGGGCCCTTGGGAACATGCGACAAAACTAGGCTAGATTAAGAGGGTTGGATCTCAGCGGCCAGGCCGCAGGGCGCCAGAGAGCAGGCCGCGTGGTGAGCAGGGCCCGGGAGGAGCCTCCTCCGGCCGGTGTCTAATCCTGAAGGAGCGGGCTTTTCACTTCTAGGTTACGTGCGCCCAGCCGGCCCGCCCACGGGCCTTGGGATGAGGAGATAGTGCCTGCGACTTTCCGTACCCCGCGTTTCTTCTTCTTCCTTTCTGGAGTAGGCGGCGATACTTTCGCCGGAAGCACAACTTTTTAACGGTTCTTTGACCTTTTTGAAGCGGAGCCTGTTGTGTGGGAGCTTCGAAGACTTTTGGGACGAGTGTCGCCTCCACGCTGCTCTGGCCCCTCTCGCGTTACCCTCTAGTGATGCTATGTGGGAAAGTGCTGCTGAGGCCAGAAAGGGCGCAAGTTGTGAGGCTGCACTTAAGGGTTTTGCCGCGCAGGACCGCCGGTAACGACATTGTAAGCTTTGTGTGCGATTACACACCGCCTCTTGGAAATGGCCCAGTATGAGTTGGCTCCCTCCATCGCCAGCTCATCGCGGAACCCAGTGCATTGAATTTTCACTGGTAGCTCTTGGGTGCCACACCCCTTGTTGGGGAAAGTGTGTCTGCGTTGGGGGAGGGGCGCAGGAGAGCTGCAAGGTAACGCCCCGATATTCTGGCATAAATGTAGGGCTGCAGAGAGCTCAAACAGGAAAACCCTGTGCAGACCCCTCTTGTGTGGTGCAGAAGAGAGGTCCATAGAAATAGGGATGACATGGGGAATTTGATTCCTGGAATCTAGAAGAGGTAACATCTTTAGGGCGAAAGCACAAGCAACCTTTTGAAAATGGATTGTTGATGAAATCATTCCAGAGGTAAAAAATAAAAATCTCGTGGGACAAAGTCCCAGGGAGTGGGTGTTATAATGATAATAAAATGAACTGAGCCGACTGAAAGGCAAAATGCACATGTGACAAGTGGAAAGTAAGGTTTGATGAGTGCAATGGGGGGTTTAAATCTTTTTAAGTGGAAATAAGCAGCATAAAATTTACTGTTAACCTTTTTTAACTACAGTAAAGGACACTACAATGTTATACAACATCCCCTTAACTCTTCCTCTTATAAAATGAATTCTATACCTAGTCTACTTTCCTTCAGCTCCTGGCGACCACCATCCTACTTTCTGTCAATAAATTTAATCAGGTGCCTCATGTAAGTGGAATACTACAAACATATTTGGGTTTTTTTGTGTGTGTGACTGGCTTATTTCACCTAACAAAACATCTTTAATCTTCATTTATGTTGTATCATGTGTCAGAATTTCCTTCTTAAGACTGAATGATATTCTGTTGTTTACCATGGTGGACACTTGAGTTACATGTACCTTTTATCTATCTTTACTAATAAAAGAGAAAGATGCAAACGGACCATACTATCTCACTTCCCACCAGCCAATCAGGAGTGAGTATGCATATTAATCCAACAAAGGTGCTAAGCAGTCGGGGTAGGGGGGACACAGGCATTCCACGCCACCCCAGCATCTCCGGGCAGCCTGGGAAGGTGGCTCCAGGGCCGAGTGAAGGTAGTGCCGGCAGGCAGGGAAGAAAGGCTCATTCTTGCACGACTCTTCGTGCATCAGGCCTGTGGTTCTGAATAATGCTACTATGAACATGGCAGTACATAACTCTTTGCTCTAAATAGGATGGGGAAGGTTTGAAAGCAAGTGGAGAAAGCTATACAGTTTCAGGTTCTTGGGGTAATAACATGGTGAAAAACTGTTTTAGAAAGTGACTCTTCACAATGGGAGCTTAATACATACTCCCTTTATATAAAGCATTTAGATAAATTATTGATATATCATTAAACATCAAGGTAAACATGAGCCAATTGTTTTTTACCACATTTTGTAGGTGCGAAAATTAAATTATGGGATTACAGATGGGCTGAGAGGAGGTTAACTGACCACATACCCACAAGTAATTATGAAACAAAACTCACATGGGAGCCCACCACCATGGTCACTGACTAGTCACTAGTTTGGACAAGAATATTGAAAGAAAGTATTCACGTGTCAAGAGTGAATGCTCTGCCCTAACCTATTTGACTCAGTGGGTAGAGCATCGGCCTGTGGACTGAAAGGTCCCAGGTTCGATTCCAGTCCCAGGTTTGTTTCTGGTCAAAGGCATGTACCTTGGTTGTGGGCACATCCCCAGTAGAGGGTGTGCATGAGGCAGCTGTTGTTTCTCATCGATGTTTCTAACTCTCTATCCCTCTCCTTCTCTGTAAAAAATCAATAAAATATATATTGTTTCTGTAAAAAGAGTGAATGTTCTCAGAAGAAAGAATAGGCTGACATAAGAGCTTTCTCTGTCAAATTACTGGAATGTATAAGAGCTTAAACACCAAAACTACATCTACTGAGATCCCTAAAAGAATACGGGAGTTAACAGCAGGTTTATTGCCTTTAAGAAATACAAAATGTCAAGAGAGAACCAAGATGGCAGCATAGGTAAAGACCTATTGTTCTGCCCCACGCAACAATTCAAAAACTACAACATAACAACAAAACAAACATCACCCAGAATCACCAGAAAGCTGGCTGAGTGAAAACTCGACAAATAAAAGTAAAGGTGGGACACTGAGACTCAGAAGAGCGGTGGGAGCCCAGCCTTGAAGGTACGCGCCAGGGAAACAGAGGTTAGGAGCTGCCGCGCGTGAGCTGTAGGGCAGGAGCAGCAACCCCAGCTGGATTTCTCCAACGGGGAGGGTGAGACGTCCGACTGCACAGATTCCCCAGCGCTAGGCTAGGTCTGAGATCCGGGGTACGTGGAGACATCCCACTGCACAGATTCCCCAGCATCAGGTGAGGTCTGAGGTCCGAGGTCTGGAGGACGCACCCGGGAAGCCGGGTGTGGCAGAGGTCTCCTAGTCTGAGGAGAAACCGGATTACTTAGAAAAGAAGTTTGCGCGCACTTAAACTGTGCGACAGAACAGACGGGTGACTTGCTCCCTGAAACTTGTCTCCTGGTCCCGGAAACCACCAGACTGCTTTGTTTTACAACCCTGGGCAAGACTTTGGGTGTGCAGACTCATTTGGGGAGAGGCAGAGTTGTCTGGCAAGGGGTAGAGACTAGTGGCTTTCTCTTGGAGGTGCCTGCAGCCATCCCCATCCAACACAGACCCGCACACGTGAGCGCCTCATAGGACGTAGCTGACACTGAGGCTGCCTGCTCGGCTCAGAAACTGCCCATCAACCTCAACACAGTCTCCCTTAACAGCCAATTGGCCTGGAGGTCAAACCCTCTTAAGGCTAACAACAACAAGCTGGGCTTAAATTCAAAAATACTGTACAACCCATAAACGATTGCAGTAAAAGTACCCACCTCAGGTGATGGGAGGTTGTGCCACTGACCCTTAGAGGACATCTACCACATAAAGTAGCCACCATGCAGAGATATGGAAAGAAATCAGGTGTGAAAGAAATGGAGGAAAAAAGACGACTAGACATAGAATTCAAAACCACGGTTATAAGGCTTTTCAAGAGGCTCCTAGAAAAGGCCGATGAACTTAATGAGAACTACGAGGAAATAAACCAGATCAATAAGAAAATAAACAAGACCAACCAGGAAATGAATGAGACCTACAAGGAAATGAATGAGACCCTCAAGGAAATGAACAAGACCTCTGAGGATATGAACGAGACCCTCACGGATATAAAAAAGGACCAACTAAAAATCAAGCATACACTGACTGAAATAAAGAATATTACACAAAGTCCTAAAAGCAGTCCAGAGGGCCACAAGAACCAAGTCAAAGATTTGAAATACAAAGAAGCAAAATCCACTCGGCTGGAAAAGCAAGAAACAAAAAGAATCCAGATAATTGAAGATAGTGTAAGGGGCCTCTGGGACAACCTCAAGCATACCAACATCCGAATTATTGGGGTGCCAGAAACAGAGAGAGAGCAAGGTAATGAAAACCTACTTGAAGAAATAGTGACTGAAAACTTCCCCCACCTGGTGAAAGAAACTGACTTAAAAGCCCAAGAAGTACACAGAACCCCAAAATATAGGAATCTAAAGAGGACCACACCAAAACACATAATTAAAATGCCAAGAGCAAAAGATAAAGAGAGAATATTAAAAGCAGCAGAGAAAAACAGTTGGTTACCTACAGGGGAGCACCCATAAGAACGTCAGCAGATTTCTCAACAGAAACGATGCAGGCCAGATGGGAGTGGCAAGAAATATTCAAAGTGATGAATAGCAAGAATCTACAACCAAGATTACTCTATCCAGCAAAGCTATCATTCAGAATTGAAGATCAGATAAAGTGCTTCACAGATAAGAAAAAGCTAAAGGAGTTCATCACCACCAAACCAATATTATATGAAATGCTGAAAAATATTCTTTAAGAAGAGGAAGAAGAAAAAGGTAAAAATATAAATTATGAACAACAAATACACATCTATCAACAAATGAATATAAAAATCAAGTGAATTGATAGGCTGATGAACAGGATAAACTGCTGAATATAACAGAATCATGGACATAGAGAGGGAATGGACTGACAATTCTTGGGGAGAAAAGGGTTGTGGGAAGTGCAGCAGGAGACTGGACAAAAATCTAGCAACAATGGGAGAGGACAGTGGGGAGGGGGAGGTGAGGGTGGAGGGTGGGATGGGTACAGGGTGGAGGGGAGCTATAGGGGGATAAAAAAGGGGAAACAATGTAATTAATAAATTGAACAATAAAGATTTTAAAAAAAAGAAATACAAAATGTCAGGTAAGTATATCTTTCAAGATAATCCTTCCTAATAAAAGAGTAATATGCAAATTTACCATATCTCTGCTATGCTACCAGCCAATCAGGGCAGGGGGCAAGGCCGGCAGGGGCGTGGCCACAGTGCAGTGAAATCAACCACCAAGCTATAAGCTCTCCCCACACGGTACTTAAGGGCCAGCCCTCCTTACACTATGGTGCCTGAATCACATGCAAATGAGTGCCTGGGGTCCCTGCATGCCCTACAGCCCAGCACCCACGATGGGGGGGAGGGGCTGCTGCCAGTCTCTGGGATGTGTGGAGACCCCGGTGGCCACCACCAAGTAAAAAAAATTCACAGTGCTCGGTTTGTGCAGGGTATCGGGAACACCAGGAGTTCTGGGAAATGTAGTTTTGAGCTCTATGGTGAACAAGCGGGGTCTGTGACCTGGGTTTAGGGAAAACTTCAATTAAAGCTGTGAACTCTGTAGGAGAGAGTTTGAAGTACTGAGTGCAGAACGCAGAAACGGCCAGGGAATGGGGGACAGCCACGGGGAGCGGCCCGTGGCCCCAGTGCGCTGTGTATGGAGGTGGTTGGGTGGGGGCGGTGGCTGGGAGCACCCCGTGGCCCCTGTTTGCAGAGGCGGCAGATGGGGCCCGGCCCCTGGGCGCTGTGCGTGGAAGTGGCAGTGAGTGCCCAGCCCCTGGGGCAGGGTGGTCACAGGCAGGAGACCAAGCAGCAGCCTCTGCAAGGCAGAGGCAGTGGGGGGGCGGCGGTGGGGAGCGCCCCACGGCCCCCGCGCGCTGTGCATGGAGGCAGCAGGGAAGGGCAGTGGTGGGGCGGGCCCAGCCCCCAGGGGCTGTGCCTGGAAGTGGTGGTGAGCACCTGGGGCTGGGTGGTCACAGGCAGCCTGGGCTGAGCTGAGTAGGGTGATGGCTGGGTGTCCAAGGCCTAAAGCCTGGCCAGAGGCTTTAGGCCTTGGGCAGGCTGGGGGTGAGCCATCAGTTGGACATCCCCTGAGGGCTCCCAGTATGTGAGAGGGGGCAGGTTGGGCTGAGGGACCACCCACCCCCAGTGCACAAATTTCATGCACTGGGACACTAGTGTAAAAATAAAGACAACAGGCCGTAATTGGTTTAGCTCAGTGGATAGAGGATTGTCTGTGGATTGAAAGGTCACCGGTTCAATTCCTGTCAAGTGCCCTTGTTTGCGGGCACATCCCCAATAGGAGGTGTGCAGGAGGCAGCTGATCGATGTTTTTAACTCTCTATCCCTCTCCCTTTCTCTCTGTAAAAAAGCAATTAAAAATAAATTAAAAAATAAAGGCACCACTTTCTAGTTAACAATTCATCTTTGATTTTACATTCTCAAACATCCTGTGAGATTATATAAAGCAATAATTTCCTTTTGGCAGGTAGGAAATTATTTACCTACTATATGGCTGATAAGGTACCAAGACTCCCACTGAAAGCTGAACCTCTAGAGTTCCCTCTGTGTTTTGGGCTCCCTTGTTAAGATAGATACCAGTGGACAATGGTTTCTATTCAGTAAGTTTCATCTTCCTTAGGAATACATGAAAACTCCCATGAAGCTAGTGCTATTTCAACTATGCACTATGAACAGCATTCATACACTCAAAAAAGATTGTGTGCCAAACACTTAGGAAAGCGGGGGGGGGGGGGGGGGGGGGGAGGGGGAATCACTGTTCTTAGAAGAGATAGAAAAGTAATTAAGTATACTGGGTAGGGTAACTATTTAAGAAAAATGAAACAGTAAGGCAGTAATGGAGAATGCTGAGGAGATTTGTGTTCAATTGCTGCAAGAGGCGGGGGCTCACTGAGAAGAAAATTTAGCAAAGATCTGAAAGAAGCGAGGGAACAAGAAATGTTCTTTATTAGGGAGAAGAGCATTGCAGGTAGAAAGAATGGTAAGTGCACAAATAATTCTGAGACAGAAGGATTCTACTACATTCTAAAAACAGAAAAACAGACCAGGTGACAAAAGCAGAGCAAGAGGCCGAAACTGGTTTGGCTCAGTGGATAGAGCGTCAGTCTGCGGAGTGAAGTGTCTCGGAATCAATTCCGGTCAAGGGCATGTACCTTGGTTGTGGGCACATCCCCAATGGGGGCGGGGGGGAATGCAGGAGGCAGTTGATCGATGTTTCTCATCGATGTTTCTAACTATCCCTCTCCTCTCTGTAAAAAAAAATCAATAAATATATATATATTTTTTAAAAAGCAGAGCAAGAGAAAGGAAAAGGAGGAAATTGTGGCATAGGTAAAAAGATGCCAAGCTGTGAGAGGAAGCCTTTTAAAGAATCACTTTCAAAAAATAAAAGAATCACAAGAGCAACCAAGATGGCGGCATAGGTAAACACCTATTGTTCTGCCCCACGCAACAATTCAAAAACTACAACAAAACAACAAAACAAACTTCACCCAGAATCACCGGACAGCTGGCTGAATGAAAACTCCACAAATAAAAGTAAAGGTGGGACACTGAGACCCAGAAGAGTGGCAGAGCACAGCCCTGAAGATACGCGTGGAAACAGAGGTTAGGAGCCATGGCCGAGCGACGGCTATAAGGCTGGCAGCAGCAACACCGGCTGGATTTCTCCAACGGGGAGGGCGGAGACATCCCACTGCACAGATTCCCCAGCGCCAGGCGAGGTCCGAGGTCCGAGATCCAGGGTACGCACCCTGGAAGCCGGGCGTGGCAGAGGTCTCCTAGTCTGAGGAGAAACCAGGTTGCTTAAAAAAACAGTTTGCAGGCATAAAATGTGCGACAGCACAGATGGGTGACTTGCTCCCTGGGGACTTGCCCCCTGGTCCTGGAGACCACTGGACTGCTTTGTTTTACATCCCTGGGTGAGACTTTGGGTGTACAGACTCATTTAGGGAGAGGCAGAGATGTCTGGCAAGGGGTAGAGACTAGCAGCTTTCTCTTGGAGGTGCCTGCAACAATTACACCCAATAGAGACCTGAGCACAAGTGCTGCATAGGACATAGCTGACGCTGAGGCTGCCTGCTCAGCTCAGAGACTCCGCCCATCCAACCTGAACAGAGTCTCCCTTCACAGCCAATTGGCCTGGAGGTCAAACCCTCCTAGGGCTAACAACAACAAGCTGGGCTTAAATTCAAAAATACTGTACAACCCACAAAGGATTGCAGTAAGAGTACCCACCTCAGGTAACTGGGGAGGCTGAACCATTGTCCCTTAGAAGACATCTACCACATAAAGCAGCCACCATGCAGAGATATGGAAAGAAATCAGGTGTGAAAGAAATGGAGGAAAAAAGACGAATAGACATAGAGTTCAAAACCACGGTTATAAGTCTTTTCAGGAGGCTCCTAGAAAAGGGCAAGACCTATAAGGAAATAAGCAAGGAAATGAATGAGACCTGCAAGGAAATGAACAAGACCAACGTGGAAATGAATGAGTCCTACAAGGAAATGAACGAGACCCTCAAGGATATGAGGGAGACTCTCAAGGATATGAAAAAGGACCAACCAGAAATTAGGCATACACTGACTGAAATAAAAAAATATTATACAAAGACCTAAAAGTACTCTAGAGCACCCCAAGAACCAAGTTAAAGATTTGAAATACAAAGAGGTAAAATCCCCTCAGCTGAAAAAGCAAGAAACCAAAAGAATCCAAAAAATTGAAGATAGTGTAAGGGGCCTCTGAGACAACCTCAAGCATACCAACATCCGAATTATAGGGGTGCCAGAAAAAGAGAGAGAGCAAGACAATGAAAACCTATTTGAAGAAATAGTGACCAAAAACTTCCCACACCTGGTGAAAGAAATTGACTTAGGAGTCCAAGAAGTGCACCGAACCCCAATATATAGGAACCCTAAGAGGACCAAACCAAGGCACATCATAATTAAAATGCCAAGAGCAAAAGACAAAGAGAGACTATTAAAAGCAGCAAGAGAAAAACAGTTAGTTACTTATAAGGGAGCACCCATACGATTGTCAGTGGATTTCTCAACAGAAACGATGCAGGCCAGACAGGAGTGGCAAGAAATATTCAAAGTGATGAATAGCAAGAATCTACAACCAAGATTACTCTATCCAGCAAAGCTATCATTCAGAATTGAAGGTCAGATAAAGTGCTTCGCAGATAAGAAAAAGCTAAAGGAGTTCATCACCACCAAACCAATATTATACGAAATGCTGAAAGATATTCTTTAAGAAGAGGAAGAAGAAAAAGATAAAAGTGTAAATTATGAACAACAAATACACATCTATCAACAAATGAATCTAAAAATCAAGTGAATTAATAAGCTGATGAACAGGATAAACTGGTGAATGTAACAGAATCACGGACATAGACAGGGAATGGACTGACAATTCTTTGGGAGAAAAGGGGTGTGGGAAGTGCCTCAAGAGACTGGACAAAAATCATGCAACTATGGGAGAGGACAGAGGAGGGGAGTGAGGGTGGAGGGTGGAATGGGTACCAGGTAGAGGGGAGCTATAGGGGAATAAAAAGGGAACAATGTAATTAATAAACTGAACAATAAAGATTAAAAAAATAAAACAATCACTTTAGGGGCCCTAGCTCATTTGGTTCAGTGGATAGTGCACAGGCCTGCAGACTGAAGGGTCCCAAGTTTTATTCCTGTCAAGGGTTTGATCCCCAGTAGGGGGTGTGCAGGAGGCAGCCAATCAGTGAGTGCTTCCTATCATTGATGTTTCTCCCTCTTCCTCTCTGAAAGCAATAAAAATTTAAAAATCACATTAGCTTTTGTTTGAGAATAGATTGTAGGGGTTCAGGTGGGGACAGGAGGCTGCTATAGTCCAAGTGAGAGACTGCTAGGTGGCTTGGGCAAAGTGCAAGGATTGGAGGGGTGAGATATCTGGATATATCCAAATAAAATGGTACACAAGATTTGTCTGGTTGATTAATGCATGTAGGGTGTAAGAAAAAGAAGAGTTAGATGCCAAGATTTTGGCCTAAATCACTTGAAGAATAGAGTTGCCGTTTACTAAAATGGGAAAGAATGGGAATAGATTAATTTTTGGAGATGTTAAGTTTGAAATGCCTATTAACGTGGAAATATCAAGAAGGTAAATATATGAATAGAATTCAGAATAAACGTGAAAGCTGAATCTATAAATTTGGAAGACAAAGTTATCTAAGAATCTTTGGAGCACTCAAGCATTTTAGGGATTGAAATGGTAATTAAACCTAAGGAGACAGAGCAGCCATTGAAATATGGGGCAGCCATGAAAGGAAATCAGGAAGAGCAACCATGCCAGTTGCCAAGATGCTATAGTTGCCCATTGTCTATCACATTGGAGTACTGAAGAGGAAAGCCTGATGGAAATGGCTTCAAAAAAGAATGGTAGAGGGGAGAAACCAACACAGTGGCGTAGGTAAACACCTAAACTGCCTCGCACAACAATTTCAAAACAAAAGACAAAACGGACACCATCCAGAACCACAGGAAAGATGGCTGAGTAGAAATTCTACAACTAGAAGAAAAGAGAAAAGCACATTGAGACTCAGAGGAGCTACAAAAGGCTGTGAATCAGAGACGCACGTGTGTGGAGCATGACAGGCAGCTGAGTGCCCAGCTGGCTTTCTCAAGTGGGAGGGAAACAGAGGCTCCCAGCTGCGCTGAACTCCAGTTCTGGCTGAGAATCTGGGAACCCAGACTCATTCAGGGAGAAACAGGACTGTCTGGCAGCAGGCAAAACTCAAGGGTGGCTTTCTCTCAGAGATGCTTGCAGTGATAACCAAGGGACACAGATCCAGGGGTCTCATAGAGTAGGGCTGACGGGAAGCCAAGGCAGTCTGCCCCACCCTGAAACTCCCCCCGCCCCATCCAAGCTGAACACAGAGGCCTTTGCAATTTTGCAAGTCTTGTCTCATAAGGGTGTCTCCAGCACATACATTCTCCCAGCCCAGACACAGCTGATCCTCACAGCCAATTGGCCTGGTGGTCAATTCCTTCCAGTGATACCAACAACAATCAAGACTTAACTACAAGGCTGTACACTCAGTCCACAAAGGGGTGCACCAAGAGTGTCCACCTCAGGTAACTGGGGAGGCTGAGAAACTGGGCCCTATAAAACACCTAGCACAAAAAAGCTACTCTACCAACTCAAGGAAGCAGCAAAAATCCTGAGACAAAGAAATACATCACGAATGAAAGAAATGGAGGAAAGCAAATGACGATATAGAGTTCAAAACCACAGTTATAAGGTTTTTCAAGAATTTTCCAGAAAAGGCTGATAAATTTAGAAAGACCCTCAAGGATATGAAAAAGGACCAATTAGAAATTAAACATACACTGACTGAAATAAAAAAAAATATACAGAAACATAACAGCAGACTAGAGGATTGCAAGAATTTTGCAAGTCAAAGACTTGAAATAAAAGAAGCAAAAAACACTCAACCAGAAAAGCAAAAAGAAGAAAGAATCCAAACATTTGAAGTGAAACTAAAATGAAGTTAATAAAAAATCTGATGAACAAAATAAACTGGTGAATATAATAGAATCATGTATAGAAAGGGAGTGAACTGACAATTCTTGGTGGGAAAGGGCTGTGGGGGTGCTGGAAGAGACTGGACAAAAATCATACACCTATAGATGAGAACAGTGGGGGAGAGGGTAGGGTGGGAACCAAGTGGAGGGGAGCTATTGAAGGGGGGAAGAAGAACCATTTTAATAATCTGAACAGTAAATATTTATTAAAATTTTTTAAAAGGAACTTTAAAATAACAAAAAACAAAAACAAAAAAAAAAGAATGGTAGAAACAGAACGAGAGAGAGGGAAGATAGGTAATTTGTAGGACGAATATAGTTTTAAGAGTAGGGGAGCAATAAAATGCAATGATAGTTTGTGGGAGCACTGGTCCTTGAACACTGGGTATTATAAGATGTGAGAAGCTGTAGGTATGTAGGAGAAACTTTATTGTAGATCAAGTAACCATTGCTAATAAGTAGCCATCAGACAAAACAGTTCCTCAAGGTAGCTCCACAGAGCAGCCGCAGCAAACATAGGAGCCCACATAGCAGCTGCTAATAAAGCTGTCACATAAAGCATTCCGGCTGGTCAACAAGACATCTTTATACAAACTCAGACAAAAGAGGCTTCTTGCCAAACAGTGGCATCAGTATTTGGATTATAGAAAGGTACACCTGTGCAGTGTATACAGTAAGACTGCTGTCCTTGCTTTGGCATCTCCATATGGCAAATTGGCCTTGAACATACCACTTACTCTGACTAGGGCTCCCATATTCCAATTAGTCCTAAACATATGGACAGGACTCCTACATTCTTCAAGGTCAAGAAAGTAACTTTTTAATTATGACATCCATAAATATAGTATTTCTGAGTTAAAATTTTTTATAAATATAACCTCAGTACCACTATTTCACCTAAAAATAATTCTACAAAAGCATTAATGTGTCATATGTTAGATGTACCTAGTTATTTATTTTTGCTACCAGATTTACTGAGATATAATTTAAATACCATACAATTAGCTCATTTAAAGTATACAACTTAGGAGGAACCACTATGGCAGCATAGGTAAACACCTATCCTGCTGCCCCACACAACAATTTCAAAACTACAACTTAATGACAGAACGAACATCATCCAGAATCACCAGAAGGCTAGCTGAGTGGAAATTCCACAAATAAAAGTAAAAATAGGACACTGTGACTCAGAGGAGCTGCGGAGGGCAGAGTTGCGGATATGCGTGGAGTCAGAGGTTTGGAGCTATACGTAAGTGGAAAGGGCAGGCGGCTGAAAACCCGGCTGGTTTTCTCAAACTGGGAGAAAGACAAAAGCATCCCACTGCACTCTTTCCCCAGTTCGGGGATGAGGTCCGGGGAACCCACACACACATGGGATGAAATTGGACAATAAGGAGGAAGCACACTGAAACTCAGGAGCTGCAGGGGTCTGCAAGTTTGTGGAGAGGGCATTTAAACTTGGGAACTGCAGAAGCACGTGAGTGCACAGAGAGGACTCCTGACTTGCTGTCTTATTCAGGAGGGGAAAAAAAGAAAGAAAGAAGAAAAACCACTGGTCTGCATTGTTTTTACAACCCTGGGTGTGCAGACTCATTTGGGGAGAGGCTGAATTATCCGGCAGTGGGTAGAGCTTGGCAGCAGCTTTTTCTCAGAGGTGTGTGCAGCCATTACCACCAGGCATAGAGACCCAGGTGCCGCATAGGGCAGAGCTGACGGGAAATCAAGGCTGCCTGCTCAGCTGGAAAATTCCACCCATCCAACCTGAGCACAGTGGTCTCACAGTGTAAACACAGCTGATCCTCACAGCCAATTGGCCTGGAGGTCAAAACCTCCTATTGCTAACAATAATAATCTAGGCTTAACTACAACAAGACTGTGCAACCCATAAAGGGCTGCACAAAGAGTATCCGCCTCAAGTAACTGGGGAGGCTGAGCCACTGTCCCCTAGAGGACATCTACCACACAAAGCTAATTGACCAACTCAGGGATGCAGCCGAAGTGAAGAGACATGGAAAGAAATCACATATGAAAGAAAAGGAGGGGAAAAAACAACTGGACATAGAGTTCAAAACTACGGTTATAAGGTTTTTCAAGAGGCTCCTAGAAAAGGCCAATGAACTTAATGAGACCTTCAAGGATATGAACAAAACCCTCGAGGAGTCTCCGGGCCAAGCAGACAGCGTCAGCTCCGCCCTCTGCAGCCCCAGGGACTCTGTGCCGGGGGCAATGGCCGCCAGCACTTCTGAGAGAGAAACGCTGCCGAGCTCCACCGGCTGCCGGGGAATTCAGACTCTCCCCAAATGACTCTGCTAGCACAATGTCTCACCCAGGGACGTAAAACAATGCAGACTGACGGTTTCCGAATAAGAGAGCGAGTCGCAGAGCGCTCTCTGCGCCGTCACGCAGCTGAGCTGTTCGCGCGCAAGCTGCCTTCTCCACAAGCTGGCAGACCTGGCAGCACCCGAGCTTCGGCGTGCCCTCCCACTGTCCAGTTTTCACCCCATATGATAGTGGTTTCTCTGGACTTCGCCCAGACCTGGAGAATCAGTCCAGTGGGACATCTTTGTCTCCCAGTTCGAGAAAACTGGCCGGTTTTCAGCCGCCCGCCCTCTCCGCTGGCGCGCGCTCCAAACCTTTCTCCGCGCGAATCTTTCAACGCTGTTCGCCGTCACTCCTCCGAGTCACAGTGTCTTATCTTCACTTTTATTTGTGGAATCCTCACACGGCGAGCTTTCTGGTGATTCTGGAAGGTGTTTGTTCCTTCGTTAAGCTGTAGTATTAAAATTGCTGAGTATGACGGCAAGATAGGTGTTCCACCTATGCCGCCATCTTGGTTCTCCTCCGGTCTTTCAAATCTTTGACTTGATTCTTGCATTCCTCTAGTCTGCTGTTGGGTTTCTGTAAAATATTTTTTATTTTTTATTTCAGTCAATGTATGTTTAATTACTTTTTTATATCCTCGAGGGTCTCACTCATATCCTTGAGGGTCTCACTCATACCCTCGATTGTTTCGCTAAACTTATCGGCCTTTTCTAGGAGCCTCTTGAAAAACCTTATAACTGTGGTTTTGAACTCTATATCCAGTCATGTTTTTTTCCTCCATTTCTTTCGTTTGTGATCTGTTTCTTTCTCTCCGCATTTTCACTACTTTTCTGAGTTGGTAGGGTGGCTTTGTGTGCTAGGTATCTCGACCTCCCCTGTTACCTGAGGTGTAAACTCTTGGTGCACCCCTTTGTGGACTGTGTGTACCGCCTTGTTGCAGATAAGTCTTGATTGTTGTTGGTATCACTGGGAGGAATTGACCTCCAGGCCAACTGGCTGTGAGAATCAGCTGTGTCTACGCTGGGAGACAGACCTTATGTGCTAAGACTTGCAAATTTGGCAAAGTTTCTGTGCTCAGCTTGGATGGGGCGGAGTTTCTTGGTAGGGCAGAGTTTCAGGGTGGAGCTGGCAGCCTTGGCTTCCAGTCGGCCCTGCCCCTCAAGGTCACTGGGTCCTAGTGTCCACAGGCAATCACCACAAGCACCTCTACAACAAAGGCGCCCTCAAGTTTCACCTGCCGCCAGACCGTCCAGTCCTCAATGAATCCGGAATCTTAGATTTTCGCCTGGCACCTGGGTTCTGTGCAGTTAGAACTCCTTTCTCCCTTCTGCCAGACGCTAGCCACACAGTCAACAGATTGCCCTCACTGTGAGCACTCGTGCGCACCCCAGGAGCTCTGCTTCTGGCTGTTCCCCCAAGATTCCGCCTCACAGCACTACCCTGAGCTCCTTTCTTCTGCCATACATTGCCAGCGGTCCAGTTCATCCTCTCTGTGCACACTAGCACACTCTGCCTTTGGCTCTTCCCCTGGGATTCTGCCCTCAGTCCAGATTCTCCCCATAAGGGTCTGGGTCCCCTGGGTTTTGAGTGCAAACTGAACTGGGTTCAGCACAGCCTGGAGCTTTTGTCTCCTTTCTGCTAGAGCACCCCTGCCAGGTGTTCAGACACCCTGTCCTCTCTGGCTTTGCATGTATCTTTGTTTTTTGTTATCTGGATTATAGTGGCCACACAGAATGAGTTGGGAAGTATTCCCTCCTCTTCTATTTTTTTTATTTTTTGAAGAGTTTATGAACTATTGGCAATCATTATCTTTTAAATATTTTATATAGTTCATCAGTAAGCCATCTTTGTGGGTAATTTTGTTTTATTTTGCTCTGCTCTTTTATTACTAATTCAATCTCTTATAGGTATTTTCAGATTTTTTATTCTTGAGTCAGTTTTAACAGTTTGTTTCTTTCTAAAAATTTATCCATTTCATCTAATTTGTTAGCATTCAGTTGTTCATACTGTTCTCTTGTGATTTTTTTATATCTATCTCATAGATTTTTTTTTACAGATTGTTCAAATCAAAATCCAAATAATGCCAACATATTGCATTTGGTTAATTTTTTTTCTTAGAGATCTTCTTTTCTTTTCTGTTTTTATTTCTTCCTCTTAGGGATCTTTTAATATGTAGATTCCCCCATCCCAAATCTCATGTTCTTTGAAATTTATTTGCTGAATAAACCAAGTTATTTGTCCCGTAAGTTTCCCACATTATAGACTTTTCTGATTATATTCCTAAGTGTCTCTAACATGTTTTTCTACCCCCATAAATACTGATAGTACTGTATGCTTTATTCTGATTCACATTTGAATTTTTGGCAAAACTACTTTATACATCCATCAGAGCCACCTAATTCTCAATAGTTTCTTTCTGTGAGGTTGGCAGTCATTGATGACCATTGCCTAGGTTCATCATTACAATTGGAATAGTTCATTTGAAGGCAGAGTAAATGGACACCCAGTTATTCAACGTATGATATCCTTTGGAAGTTCTCTTTTGATGATAATGAATATTACATTTTATACTACTTTTGGAACCTTAGAGTCATGAAATCTACTACCAACTCTGCCACAAATGAGCTGAGCACCCTTAGCAAATCATCTTTCCTTTTGGGCCTCAGTTTTCTTATCTATAGAATGGGGACACAAACTACATAGGATCTCTAAGGTTTCTTGCTATTCTAACATTCTCTGACTAAACACTTCAGTAATGGATTTAATCTCTACCAACTGTGACTTGGATGGGTTAAAAACGATCTGCGGACATTATATCATCCTTCTCATCTCATACAATAATGTTCATTCCAAAGCCAAGTTTATCAATCATTAAGTCCAGTAAGTTAAAAGCATTGTGAGAACAGGGAGATTATGCCAAAAGCCTTGACTCCTAAATTCTAATTCTTGGCTGTGTTTGCTCTCAACTGGTCACATTCTCTCTCAGGTCCTATCCACGGGTAAAATATTGCACTAATTGTTTCTAAAGGCACACAAACTTTATGATTTTATGCCATTTTATTAACTGTACGATTTTGAGGATGACAATTTTTATTAATATCAGCTCTTCCTGATTTTCTCTGCTTTCTGATTATAGTTTCCTTAGCAACTGATTGATAGGTGCCTGGCCTCTAGGTATTAGTTCCTATAAGAAGTGCAGCTTAGCCCTAACTGGTTTGGCTCAGTGGTTAGAGCATTGGCCCACAGACTGAAGGATCCCAGGTTCAATTCCAGTCAAGGGCATGTATCTTGGTTGCAGACTCGATTCCCAGTAGGGGTTGTGCAGAAGGCAGTTAATCAACTTTTCTAACTCTCTATCCCTCTCCCTTTCTCTCTGTAAAATATATATATTAAAAAAAGAAGTGGAGCTTGGGTATAGATAACTTGCTAGATCAAAATATGAGCAAGTGACCATCTCAGGGTGGTAAGATTATTTTTAAAATTATGCTGAATTGTTTACTTTATTCTACAAATGTATTTTTTTTATAATTTTTAAAAGTCATTCTTAAAGGATCTGATGGAATGCCCTTACAAACAAAAATTGCTAAACTCTGGGTAAGAGGATTTCCCCTCCGCTGCCTGTGATTCAGTTAAGCAGTATCCTCCAGTCTAGGGTAGCCAAAATACTTTAGTAATAGGTACTTACATCTAATTAGATAGCTTTACTTAATCCTCTTCAATAATTCCAGTGAAAAAGAAAGTATGGCCCAGCCTGGTTTGGCTTGGTGGATAGAGCATCAGCCTGCATGCAAACTGAAGGATCCCAGGTTCAATTCTGGTCAAGGGCACATGGCTGGGTTATGGGCTCGATCTTCAGTAAAGGGCATGCAGGAGGCAGCCAATCAATCTCATCGTTGATGTTTCTATTTCTCCTTCCTTCTCCCTTCCTCTCTGAAATCACTAAACTCTGGTATGTATATATGTATATTCATATGCATATATACATACTAGAGACCCGTTACAGGAAGATTCCTGCAAGAATAGGGCTTCCTGCAGCCTGACCAAAGCTCCCCCCCGTCTCTGCTGCCTTGCTCCCTCTCGTCTCCTCTGCCTCACTCCCTCCTATCTCCTCTGACTTGCTCCCTCCCTTCTCCCCTGCCCCACCTGCTTCCCTCCCTTCTCCCCCACCTCACTTTCTTGCTTCTCTGCAGCTTTACTCCCTTCTGCAGTGCTTGGCTTCCTTCTACACCATCTTCTGCACCTGGGTATGCAAATTAACCATCATATTGGTTGGGTTGATTTGCATACTCACTCTGATGGACTGGTGGGCGTGGCTTGTTGGTGTAGCAGAGGTATGGTCAATTTGCATATTGCTCTTTTATTAGATAGGATATGCACACACACACAAACACATATATATTTTAGAGGCTCGTTGCACGAAGAGTCGTGCAATAAGCCTTCATTCCCCTGGCTACCAGGACCAGTTTTCCTCCAGCACCCAGGACTCAGGCCTTCACTCTGGCTGCCACCTTCCATCTTTGCTCTGGCCAGAGCCTTCAGTTTTTGCTCCAGTCAGAGTGCTGCTCCTCCTTCCCCACCTGGCCACTCTGCACCTGTATGCATGCTGCCCAGAGGCTCGAAGCGGCTGGGGGTAGGGCCACCGACATTTTGTTGGGTTAATTTGTATACTCACTTCCGATTGGCTGGGGGGTGTTGCGAAATGACAGTCAATTTGCATGTTTCTCCTTTATTAGTGTAGATATGAAAATATGAGGAGAATTTGAGATACTTTTCCTGGCATATTTGTCAGTTTGGCTCAAATAAACTTTTTTTGTACACATTTAGTTTTATTGTAACAAAGCAACTTGTACACTTTTAACATTTAAAACTGAGCATCATCTTTTCTTTCCAGTGAAACAAAAAGAAAATTTAAAAATAAACAGGAACAAAATTACAATAGAGAAATGTCAATTCCAAATAAGATCCTACAGGTTCTGCTGATTCTCCCATCGAGTGGCAGGGCTCAAGTCATCATTAGGAGAGAATTTTATTTTAAAAGTGTCATCTTAGACTGTAAGGATGTCCGTTAAACATCACAATTAGACATGCCAAAGGAGAAGCCATGTTGTCAAAATGCCCACTTAACTCACCCAAACAGCTCAAACCCACCCTTTGCTCACCTTCTATAACCCCCCCTTTTTTAAGTTTTTTTTTTTAACAAGAGAAAGTAGACAGATACATGTTGGTAAATGCTAACTGTCCATATTCACATAGAGACACAGTGTAATCTCTGAGCCCAATATATAGAGAAAGGAGGGAAAAAGCTAGAATTCTATGCACTACTACACAGGGGCCTAGCAACCTCCAGCTTCCAGCAGAGCTAAGGGAGCAGAAGGTTTTTCTTTTTCCCCACAGAGCATGGTGGTGTTGATTCCATTAAGTTTTTCTTGAGACAGGAAGCGATAAAAATGAATTTGGAACAGAAAGGGGCAAAAGATTCTTTTCCCACTGTATTCTGCTCAAAGTACATCCCCCCCCCCCCAAATAAGGTGAGAACCATGGTGTAAAGAAGAAAAAGAGACCTCAAAAACAGGGCGACTGAGCACAAGAGGGGGAAAAAAAAGAAAAGGGAAAAAAAGACTGCAACTTGCTCCCAGGGACTGGAGAAAATTTAAAAAGGTTGGAATCCATCAGTGTTCATTAGTCATCTTCTCCTTCATCTTCCTCTCCTTCTTCCCCCTCCTCATCATCTTCATCTTCTTCACCTTCATCGATATCTTCCACCACTTCCTCTTCATCATCATCATCTTCCTCTCCTTCCCCTTCTTCATCATCCATGTCAGGAACCAAGTAGTACTGTAAAGGATTTGGCCAAATGTCATCTTTGATGACTTCTCCTAACTCATCTGCACCTGCATCGGAATGGTCAGTAAACCAGGTCAAGAAGCTTTCTGGTTCCTCATGCTGTCTCTTCCTGCTGGCTTTATTCTGTGTTTGACTTGAACGTTTTGTCAAATCCTTTCCAGATTTCCATTTGATTTCAGTGGACTTTGAAGATGGATCACCACTCTCTTTCAGACGAAACTCTTTGGAGAGAACTTTATTTTCAAAGTAAGGATTTTCATCAAAATAAAAATCTATTCTGTAGCCTGATTTAATATCTTCAAATTCTATCACTTCAACTCTTGTCAAATAATGCAGGCACCTCTTCATCCTCTTCCCCAAGCAGTGCAGTCACTTGTGGATGGTTGACAAATGTTGTTACCCCCAAATTTGGGATTTTGGCGATCAATTCTGATCTCTTCTGAAAAAATTATTGGCGGAGTTTGTTATATTTCTGTTCTACTTTCAAAATCTCCTCACTGGCTAGTTCATTAAGTCTGTCTATTTCATTTTGTACTTCATCAATATGTTCAATCACTTCTTGCTGTTCTTTTTCACCCTTCGGCACATCCGGGGGAAGCCCGGCTTCCTCTCCGGCTTGGGGGCCGAGGCCAGCTTCGGTTTCTTGGTCTGGGGCGGAGCGAGGACTGGCGATTGGGAGCCATGCTGCGGGCTGGTGCGCGGATCCGGTGGCGGGAGGTGGCGGGGCTGCAGGGCGCGCTGAGCTCTCAAATAAACTCTTATTAAAATGAGAAGTGTGCCTATAGAAATTTAAATTCAGCAACTCATATATCCACATCTGTGTAATAGCCCACATGGAATCTGGCTTTGCACTACTTGGGGAACAGGTAGTCTCTGCTAGAGTAGTAATGTGTGTCACAGAAATGTGTGGGCAAAGCAGGGTGTGTCTTTTATATGTGATGGAAGCAGATTAGAAAGTCATCTGCTAGATCATGTTTGTAACCACTCCCTAGAGTGCAATTACTCTTAATATTTGGCTGACATGGTGAATATCACCCACTGAAGGACCATGCAGGTATCTGGCGTACCTCTCATGAGTTTTCTCATCTGCCAGTGTGGCCCTCTTTAAACACTACAGTGGCAATTCCCAGAGAACCGATGGATTCAGAGGTGTCCTCATGGCTGTCAACTCACTATGAACCCCAGAGAAGTCAGTCTAGTCCAGTGGTCAGCAAACTCATTAGTCAACAGAGCCAAATATCAACACTGCAATGATTGAAATTTCTTTTGAGAGCCAAAATTTTTTAAACTTAAACTTCTAATGCCACTTTTTCAAAATAGACTCACCCAGGCCATGGTATTTTGTGGAAGAGCCACACTCAAGAGGCCAAAGAGCTGCATGTGGCTCACAAGCCGCAGTTTGCAGACCATGGGTCTAGTAAGAAGCATTAAGTCACTTCAGTGGAGAAGATAGTTCTAGTTGCCAGTGTTTCACAACTAGTGAATTTGATGCTACAAAATCCACTTGTCAGTAACCATGGCAGAGTAACAGTCAGTGCTCTGACCATAAGAAGCATGACAAATCCATGTGGTTCTGTGGACAGCTCTGATGGAAAGCAAGTGATCAAATATCACTTTAAACATTCCCTGTTGCCAAGGTCTCATAATCTGGACCTGATCAGGGTTTTAGAAGAGCAGTCCTTACCTAGTAAAGTTAAAGGGCAATTGCCAACAAGTAGATAACCGGTCATAGAGTTTTCATTTTGAGATTTCCTTTTGAACTGCCATCAGTGAGGTCTCTCCAGCAACATTGATCCCTGCCACTTCTCAGATGGCCTCTTGTGCCAGTGGACCAATCAGCCCAGCCAAATGCAGAGAGCCATTTGGAAACATTCAAAACCAAGTGAAGAGGCAATTTGCTTTCATTTATATGTTATCTAATAGCCTCTCCTTTGCCAGATCTTGGCCTGCTCCTGAGTATGCATAGCTGAAAACGTACAGTTCTTACAACATAGCCCATGTAGGAACGAAAGCAGAAATTACTAGACTATGCTGTTATTATAATGATGGAACCTAAAAGGGGACACTCCACAGGTGGGGGTGAGTAAAAAGCTGAGTAGTGAATTGAATGTTTCATGAGTGAAACCAAATAAAACCTTGAAGTCTTTATGACATATTTAGACTCTCAGAACTAGAATGATGTTTTAGAATTGGCTTTGGGCAGGGTTTGTTTATTCTAATACTTTTGAGCAACTCTAACTCTTTCCATTTTAACAAGGTCATTTAGAATTTCACATATAATATTTATAAAAATTGGCATATTTTGACATATAGACCATTATTACACACTTTAGATTAGAATCTGTAAATGAAACTGCCCTACTTCGTTGCCTTAGGAAAGGTAAAAGATCTGGTTTGTTTGTTCACCATATTAAGGCTAAAATAATTCCAAATATCTCATAAATCTAAGGGTACTGCCTTATTGTCATGCATGAGAATCTTTGCTGCTCCAGAATTGCACTCTTGCATTTCTCCTCTTCTGTTTTTGTCACATTAATTATATCATGCGGTACTTGAAATGGAGGTGGAGGCTGTTACTCTGCCAGCTTGTAGTTTAAAAGTTAAATGATACATTAATAAATCAGCATATTTTAAAATTATAAGATTTGTATTTGTCTTATTTCCCAGATAGTGATGTTTACTCAGCATTTCCTATTCCTGGATGAAATTCACTGGCTTTCTGTGTTCACAGTAACTCATTCTTTTTGTTCATTTTCATATCGTCTAGTGCCATGCTTCCTAGTTCTCCTTATTGCTTCATCTAATTTTTTGTGAGTCATAGCACACATGATATTAATCTGTTCAAAGTCTAAATGAATATCCTCAATGTATTTTTTTAAATATATATTTTATTGATTTTTTACAGAGCGGAAAGGAGAGGGATAGAAAGTCAGAAACATCGATGAGAGACATCGATCAGCTGCCTCCTGCACGCCCCCTACTGGGGATGTGCCCGCAGCCAAGGTACATGCCCTTGCCAGAAATGAACCCGGGACCCTTCAGTCCACAGTCCGATGCTCTATCCACTGAGCCAAACCGGTCTCGGCTCCTCAATGTATTTTGTTAATTCCCCAAACTTGCCTTTGCTCATGCATGATTTAGCTATATAACTGTGTCTTCTGTCATGAACTTGGCCACACTGCATTTCTCTGCATCATCTCCTATGCTGCATTGCATTCTAAGTCACCTAGAATTACACACTCTCCCTGCTATTTACACAGTAATATTCAAACTCCACCTGTCCATCTCCTTTTTTTTTTCTTTTTTTTCTTTTTTTTTATTGTTCAGTTTATTAATTACATTGTTTCCCCTTTTTTATCCCCCTATATCTTCCCTCCCCCCTGTACCTATCCCACCCTCCGCCCTCACCTCCCCCTCCCCAATGTCCTCTCCCATTGTTGCAAGATTTTTGTCCAATCTCTTGCTGCACTTCCCACAACCCTTTTCTCCCCAAGAATTGTCAGTCCATTCCCTCTCTATGTCCATGTTTCTGTTATAGTCACCAGTTTATCTTGTTCATCAGCCTATCAGTTCACTTGATTTTTATGATCATTTGTTGATAGATGTGTATTTGTTGTTCATAATTTATATTTTTACCTTTTTCTTCTTCCTCTTCTTAAAGAATATCTTTCAGCATTTCATATAATACTGGTTTGGTGGTGATGAACTCCTTTAGCTTTTTCTTATCTGCGAAGCACTTTATCTGATCCTCGATTCTGAATGATAGCTTTGCTGGATAGAGTAATCTTGGTTGTAGATTCTTGCTCTTCATTATTTTGAATATTTCTTGCCACTCACGTCTGGCCTGCATCGTTTCTGTTGAGAAATCCGCTGACAATCGGATGGGTGCTCCCCTGTAGGTAACCAACTGTTTTTCTCTTGCTGCTTTTAATATTCTCTCTTTATCTTTTGCTCTTGGCATTTTAATTATGATATGTCTTGGTGTGGTCCTCTTTATATTCCTATATTTTGGGGTTCTGTGTACTTCTTGGGCTTTTAAGTCAGTTTCTTTCACCAGGTGGGGAAAGTTTTCAGTCACTATTTCTTCAAGTAGGTTTTCATTAACTTGCTCTCTCTCTTTTTCTGGCACCCCAATAATTCGGATGTTGGCTTGCTTGAGGTTGTCCCAGAGGCCCCTTACGCTATCTTCAATTATCTGAATTCTTTTTGTTTCTTGCTTTTCCAGCTGAGTGGATTTTGGTTCTTTGTATTTCAAATCTTTGACTTGGTTCTTGTGGCCCTCTGGACTGCTTTTAGGACTTTGTGTAATATTTTTTATTTCAGTCTGTGTATGCTTGATTTCTAGTTGGTCCTTTTTTTTATCTGTGAGGGTCTGGTTCGTATCCTCAGAGGTCTTGTTCATTTCCCTGAGGGTCTCATTCATTTGCTTGTAAGTATCATTCATCTCCTTGTAATTCTCATTCATTTGCTGGTTGGTCTTGTTTATTTCCTGGTAATTCTCATTAATTTGATCGGCCTTTTGTAGGAGCCTCTTGAAAAGCCTTATAACCGTGGTTTTGAACTCAATGTCTTGTCGTCTTTTCTCCTCCATTTCTTTCACACCTGATTTCTTTCCATGTCTCTGCATGGTGGCTGCTTTATGTGGTGGCTATCCTCAAAGGGACAGTGGCTCAGTCTCCCCAGTTACCAGAGGTGGGTACTCTTACTGCAATCCTTTATGGGTTGTATTCAGTGTTTTTGAATTTAAACCCAGCTTTTTGTTGTTAGCCCTAGGAGGGTTTGACCTCCAGGCCACTTGGCTGTGAAGGGAGACTGTGTTCAGATTGGATGGGCGGAGTCTCTGGGCTGCGCGCAGCGGCGGCGGCGGCGGCAGCTGGGTCCTATGCGGTGCTCGCGCTCGGGTCTCTGTTGGATGGGGATGGCTGCAGACACCTCCAAGAAAAAGCCGCTAGTCTCTTCCCCTTGCCAGACAACTCTGCCTTTCCCCAAATGTGCCTGCACACCAAAAGTCCAGCCCAGGGCTGTAAAATAAATGGTTTCCGGAACCAAGTTTCCAGGGGGCAAGTCGCGGGTTTGCGCACTGCGCCCGGCTTCCAGGGTGCGTCCCCCGGACCTCGGACCGTGCCCAGTTCCGGGTAATCTGTGCAGGGGGACCTCTCCTACCCTGGATCTCGGACCTCGCCCGGCTCGGGAAATCTGGGCAGTGAGACGCCTCCGCCCTTCCTCGTGGGCGAAATCCGGCCCGTCCCTGCTCCAGCCCCAGCCCGCGCGCGCGACCAGAGCGGCTCCTAACCTCTTTCTGTCTGAAAGATTGCGCTCCCGCCGGTCCTGAGTCTGTGTCCCACCTTTGCTCCTATTAGTGGAGTTTACATTCAGCCAGCTTTCTGGCGATTCTGGGTGCTTGTCTGTTCTGCTGTTATGTTGTAGT
The DNA here is from genome assembly GCA_027563665.1 of Antrozous pallidus. NCBI lineage: Eukaryota > Metazoa > Chordata > Mammalia > Chiroptera > Vespertilionidae > Antrozous > Antrozous pallidus. Next base: position 94,120,654 of record CM050508.1, read on the forward strand.
TCTTAAATAGTTGCGCGGGGCAGAACAATAGGTGTTTGCTTATGCCGCCATCTTGGTGTTCTCTGTCCATCTCCTTTCTTTTGAATTTAGACACATTTGTTTGAATTAAACTGACTTTAGTTAGTTTCAAGCTGCAATTCCTGACTACAACAGGTAGTTCCCAACTCTAGAAACTTATAGGTTTGACTAGAAGCTGACAGTTCTGATTCCCACTGAATTTAATAGATTAATTTATGTAAATTATTCCTTATTAGTGGGCTCTCTTTGCCCATTGATACCACAATATCTCTATTTAAACAAATGTATTTGTATCCTACCGCAGAAAATAAATTAGATTCCTCTTAGGGACAAGTAGGAGAAAAGTGGGGGAAAAGTAATTACAAAGACTACCAACCACTTTAAGGGACTTGCCAGACCACTGCTGGTACAAACTACAAAGACAATGCTAGTCTGCACATACATGAGCAGCCAGAACATTTAGCATTACGACAGGTGGAGTAAATTTGACTCTGCACTTTCAACCTGGACTTAAGAAAAATAATAGCATCCCTAAAAGTTGTCCAGAGATTTGTTATCAGTGTTTATCAAACCAGTTTGATGAAAATCATAGAAAAGAGACATTTCAGAGCCTAGGAATTTTTTTGAAAGAGCCTCTAGCCCTGGTTGGTGTGTCTGAGTGATTAGAGTATCGGCCCACACACAGAAGTGTCACAGGTTAGATGCTTGGTCACGGACATGTACCTGGTTTCAGGTTTAAACCCCAGCCTGGTCCAGTGCATGAGGGAGGCACCCATCAATCTAGAACTAGGAAATCCTGATTCCATTTCATTAGCCTTAAAGCTGGCTAACAAATTTGACAACCCATACTTGAACCTATACCCCCAAAATTATCTTTTGTCCAGCTCATGAGTGCCCTTTCTCTGAAAATTAGACAAGCAGGTTGGAAAAATTTGAAAAAAGGATATTGGTTATAAATTGGGAAGAAATTCCTGTTCAGGCTTGCTAACTGGAAGCAAGTATTTGTTTTCCCAAGACAAAGGAGAGTCCTAGTAATGAGATTAAAGTTAAAAATGGATTGTGTCACCAGGTTGAGATCAGGCAACTTTTTTTGGAAGCGGTAGGCTGAAATTTGACCTGAATAAAAGATTTTACAGAAAACTGAATTGGGAGCTATCTCACAACACTGGAGCTATTTTGGTTTTGTTTATTTGCTTTTAATGAACTATCTCAGAAATACAAAAAAGCATAGAACTGATAAACTCCCGTGCAGCTCCACCTGATCCCATATCCTTCCCTCCCTTCTGAATTTGGTACTTATATTTCCATACCTCTTATGTTTTTCCTATAAATAAATGTATTTGTAAGTGATGTTTAGTATTATTAGTGTACTTTAAGTTTTATTGTATACTAGAGGCCCAGTGCATGAAATTTTTGCATCGGACAGGGGGGTACCTCAACCCGACCTGCAACCTCTCTAATCTGGGACCCCTTGGGGGATGTCTGGCTGCCAGTTTAGGGATCAGGCCTAAACTGGCAGTTGGATATCCCTCTCACAATCCGGGACCACTGCCTCCTAACTGCTCGCCTGCCTGTCTTCCTGATTGCCCCTAACTGCTTCTGCTTGCCAGCCTGATAGCCTCCCCACCACTTCCCTGCCAGCCAATCGCTCCCAACTGCCCTCCCCAGCCGGCATGATCACTCACAACTGCTCTGCCCTACCATGACTCTCCTCCGCCAGGACCTGCCTCCTCTGCACGAGGCAGCAGAGATGCTGGAACAGGCCTCCTCCATGCCGCACAGAACCGCAGGACCCCCAAGCTTCACCACACGAAGTACCCATCAGGCCCTGCCTCCACTGTGCATGTGGCCATCTTGTGGTGGCCATCTTGTGATGACATCATGGAAGGGCTTGACACTACCTAGGCTTTTATTATATAGAATATTATGTGTAATGTATACATAGTATTTGTACTATATGTTGTGTATCTATTTATTATATACATTATATTTATGTAAGTTTTATTTTATATATCTTTCTACAACTGGCTTTTTTCCCCCTCAATACTATTTTTTAGACTTATCCAATGGATATATAGGATAGCTCCAGTTAATTTGAGTTAGTACTCTATATTATTCCACTGTATGAATGTGTTAACATTTTCTAATCTCCAATTAATGCACATCCTAGGGATTTTGTTTAATTTTGTTGGTTATTTTTTCAACCTTGCTATATAAACAGTGTTATAAAACCCACTTCTAATGCATATTTGCAAGTTTCTCTGGTGAAATTTATGAGTTATTGGTATTTATATAACTTCAACTTGACAAAAATATCAAACATTACCAGAAAAAAATATGAGAGTATTCAACACTAGCACTGTATGTGTATTTTTTAAAATATATTTTATTGTTTTTTTACAGAGAGGAAGGAAGAAAAATAGAGAGTTAGAAACATCAATGAGAGAGAAACATTGATTCAGCTGCCTACTGCACACTCCCTACTGGGGAAGTGCCTGCAACCAAGGTACATGCCCTTGACTGGAATAGAACCTGGGACCCTTCAGTTCACAGGCCGATGCTCTATCCACTGAGCCAAACAGGTTAGGGCTTGTATGTGTATTTTAAGGGTTTTTTTTTTATTATTAACTTTTTACTAATTTAAAGAGTGTAAAATGGTATTTTCTTCTTTCTTTTTTTTTAAGTGAACGAATTAATCAGGCTTTATTGGGGGTCTCTGGACGGGTTCACAGGCTCGGGGGGAATGGAGCCGGAGAAGCCGCGCCATAAGCCTGGGGCCAGGGGAAGAGGAAAAAGAGGGGGACCCAGCCGGACCTCCTCTGGGACTGTCTGGGAGAGCAGTCCGGGAGAAAAGGGTCCCACGTGGCGCACTGAGGCACATTTTAAAGGCAGAGGTTGGGCCCAGGGCGAAACGGGAAGGGGCGGGACACAGGGCACTCTGGTATGTGATTGATTGGTGGCTCAATGTCTCTGTCAATTACATCATAACTCCGCCCACCAGTTGGGGGGGTACCTATCATTCCAGGCTTCTGATAATATTAAAAAAATAATTGAGAGTCCACGCAAGGTCTAGGGGGTGAAGGTCCATCTTCCGTAGCTACTTCCAGCTGAGAGGGGACGTCGTTAGGGGCGTCTACCCGGAGTCTCAAGAATTCTGGTGTTGGGTTCTGAATTCAGTGGCAGATCTATCTTCTGGTTGGTGAACGTCTGCATTCTGTTCTGCAAGAAGCATGGTTTCCCCAAGGGACTAGTTGGTGAAGTCTCAAGAGCGATCCAGTTGAGTCACTTGGAGGCAAAAGCCGGTCCTGCTGCTTTTCTGGGCCTGGAGCTGAAATACAACTTGAGGGAGAGTAAGGTTCTTTAGGAGGACCGAGTACTCCAGGCTGGAGGGCTGGTCCTGGGAGCCGTGGTCGGCTGGTCCTGGCCTGGGTAGAAACCTGTCAGCATGTTCCTGGAGCAGTTGTCTAAAAAGGGCTTAAGAGGGTGGGGTTCCTTGGTGTAGCCTGGATTCCAGTCAGGCCCATGGGCTGGGCGTCCGGCCAGAAGCTGTGAATTTCAGAGAGAGGGCCTCTGACAACCTGGGGCAGGAGTGCATTGCCACAGGTTGGGTGGAGGAGAGTGGCTGGGTTCAGGGCTGTGGACTGAGTTTGGGAGATGTCAGGATTCTTGAGGAACAGAAGATGGATTTCCTACATGTAATGGGGAGGGGAGGAGAATTAAAGATTGGTAGCACAGAAGGTCCTGTAGTCTATTGGGGAAAAGACCTATAAGGGCTGCTGGAGGGAGCTTCTGGGCCTCCTTGGTGAGAATAGCGCCTGCAGTCAGAGTCCGGAGGCAGGGTTGTCATGCTCGAACCGTGGGATCAAGCTATCTGGATAGATGGGCTATGGGGGTGAAGGCTGACCCTAGGGGCTGGGTGAGGACCCCATAGCTATTCCCTGTTTATCATTAGTAAAATAGTTGGAAAGGTTTAGAGATGTCTGGGAAAGAGGGAGAGAGATGCCAGAAGGGTATCCTGGAGTAAGAAAAAGCCTGGAGAACAAGGGAGGGTGAGAAGAGGAGGCCTACTGGTGTTTCTTTAGTGGCCTGGTATAGTGGGTCCTTTTACATTCTTGCCCCTTCCATTAAATAATTGATAAGCTTGTGCCAGCAAGAAGGTTGTTCCCTAGGAAGGGTGGAGCAGGAGAGAGGGCGGGGTGAGGAGGCGCTGAAGCCAGAGCAGTTTTCAGAGCTGAAGGGTGATTTGCCATCAGTACCCAGGACCAAGATCGCAAAGGAAAAGTGGCCCAGCAAAGGAAGGCAGGACAGAGAAGGTAGCACCCGTGTCGACCAGAAAGGAGACCTGCTTATCCTAAAATGGTATTTTCTTATGGTGTTACTTTGCATTTTTCAGATTTCTCAGGGGCTGAGTATTTCTCTCTTCACTAGCAGTTGGATCTTTTTTTCTGCCTGGGCCACTTTTCAGATAGACTGCTTGTTTTTTTTTTTAATATTTTAATTTTAGAAATGTTTCTATAGTTAGTATCTAAATTCTTCATTAGTCATATGAAGCCAATATCTATCTTCTCTCAAGCTAGAACTTGGTTCTTCACTTTTTTACAGTAGTGTCTTTATGATTATATTAATCAATACTTTCTGTTTTTATTTATACTAATTGTTTCTTCTTTTAAAGAAAATCTTTCCCCACTTCAAAGTCATAAATATTCTCAAATATTTCCCTCTAGCTTTTTTTCTTTTTCTTTTGTTAATCTCTCTGAGGGTGAAGCCCAGAACTCTGCTTTTGAACAAGCACGTTGGGGTGATTGGTATAGGTGGAAATATCAAATACAGTCACAAAGTCCAGCACAGCACTAGATAATTAAGATAACTCTGCATGTGACTAAAGATGTCAGTCTCACAGGACTTCTCAGGGAGAATGTGCAGAATCAGGGAAGAGTGTTCTGGTTTGGCAGGAACAACACAGACAAAGACGTGTAGTCAGGAATGTGCAGAACAGAACAGCAGACTGAGGGCTATGGCAAGTAAACTCATCTAACCAGAACACGAAGTTCTTGTGCAAGACCAGGATGAGAAGGGGTGTCTAAGGACCCCCCTGCGGACTAATCCAGGATGCTCAGATCTCTGTGGAGATGGACGTGTTCTCCATTTCCAGCCTCTCCGCTATGCTCAAGGACATCCGCACCCAGTACAAGAAGCTGGCTGCAAAGAACATGCAGAATGCCGAAGAATGGTACAAGAGCCACTTCACCATGCTGACTGAGAGCTCTGCCAAGAACACCTATGCAATGAAGGCCAGCAACTGCTCAAGGCCAAGACTCTGGAGATGGAAACATGCTGGGGCATGAACGAAGCACTGGGAAAGCAGCTGTGAGAGCTAGAGGATAAGCAGAACTCTGATGTTAGTGCTATGCAGGACATGATCAACAAATTAGAAGATGAGTTGAGAACTACAAAGAGTAAAATGGCACGATATTTAAAAGAATACCAGGACCTCTTCAATGTGAAGATGGCTTTGTACATTGGCATTTCAGCTTACAGGAAACTATTGGAAGGTGAGGAGACCCTGCTCAGTTTCGTGGGAAGCATAGCCAGAGGCTACTCCCAGAGGTCCCACATCTTTGGTGATCTGCCTACGGTAACTTACAGACTAGCTCCTACTTGATGTCTGCTCACTCCTTCCCTTCTTGATACCCCTGCCATGTCCAGGAGGAGCAGATTGATGTGGAAGAGACCAATGAGGCTGCAAAAGCTGAGGAAACTAAGGATGAACTCCCTTCTGAAGGAGAAGCTGAAGAGGAGAAGGAAGAGGCTGAGGAAGAGGAAAGAGAAGAAGAGGAAGAAGGTGCTAAGAAAGAATTTGAGGATGCAAAGGAGGAAGAAGGTGAATGTGAAGGAGAAGATGCATGCCCAAGAAGCTGAGGAGAAGGTGAAGGAGAAGCTGCCCAAAGAGATGAAGGAGGAACAAGCAACCAAGAAGAAAGATTGAGCCCCCCTTTCCTTAATTATTTCAGGAATAATCCTCCCAATAAGCAACCCCATCACCAACCAAGCAGTTGAGTCCCCCATACTATATGAATTAAAGCTGGACATTAAATGTTATGCTATGACTTTTCTCCTCATACAGAGTGTCAGTTTGCTTGCAGAGTGGCTTCCTGGCTTGCTGCCAGCCTGTGCATGGTCCACGCTTATGAGTTCAGGATCTATGACAATGTGAATAATTCAGATATTTACAATAAAAACACATGAATACATGAATTCACTAATGTTTATGTTAAAATTCATGGGAAAAAATAGTCCTTTGAATCTTTGGTGGTTAGAAATTAAAGACCTCAAATCATGTGCAATAAATAGCAAATAAAGTTATACTGAATGACAAAAAAAAATACATTAGGGGCCAGGAAATGTTCGAAGACCTGGGAACCATCCCCAAATCAGGAAGGGAAGTCACAGGGTGTATATTATTGCTACAAATACTGTATTTCCCACTACTTACAACATAGACAATGTAATGTATTAGATAGATGCCTTCCTATCTCATGAAATACATATTCTCATAGGTAATACTGGTAGATATGTTATGGTTATGGCAGTATGTCATAGACTATCTATATTAATAAAAGGGTAATATGCTAATTAGACAATGAGACATTCCAGGTGTCCTTCCAGACAAAGCCATAGTGGCGAGGTCGAGGCAGAGGCGGTTACGGGTGATCAGGCTGGCAGGGGGGTGCAGTTGGGGTTAAGCAGGCCAGCAGGCAGAGTAGTTAGGGGAGATCAAGCAGGCAGGCAGGTGAGCAGTTAGGAACCAATAGTCCTGGATTGCAAGGGGGTTGTCCAACTGCCAGTTTAGGCCCAATCCCACAGGGGTCCCAAATTAGAGAGGATGCAGGCCAGGCTAAGGGACACACACCTCTCCACCATCAGCCCTTCCTCCCTCCCCTCCGCCCCCCCCCCCCGCCTGTGCACATGAATTTGTGCATGTTTGGGGTCTGGCCAGCCTAGCCAGGAGGAGGGGACATGGGGGCTGGCCAGTCTGCCTGCTGGTCGAACTCCTAGTCAAGGGGACAATTTGCATATTAGCCTTTTATTATATAAGATATACACTGAGTAACCAGATTATTATGCATTCAGAGATCATAATAATCTGACCACTCAGTGTATATGAGTCCTCAGAGGTACAGAACCTGCCAAGGTCGTGGACAGAGAACCAGACAAATGACATTACTTGCTCTGAATATGGAGGAACAGGGCCATGGAATTTGACCCTCAGTTCATAGGAGGGTCCTTAGATACCCCTTCTCATCCTGGTCTTGCACAAGAACTTCGTGTTCTGGTCAGATGAGTTTACCTGCCATAGCCCTCAGTCTGCTGTTCTGTTCTGCACATTCCTGACTACACGCCTTTGCCTGTATTGTTCCTGCCAAACCAGAACACTCTTCCCTGATTCTGCACATTATTTGCTCTGAATATGGAGGAACAGGGCGAGGAAACGAATTATCCCCTGGAGCGTCCAGAATGAAGGACACTTTGACTTTAGCTCAGTGAGACTCATACCAGATTTCTGATCTACATGCCATAAGAACCTCTGAACCTGTAGACAATTTTCCTAAGAGTTTGTTTAAACCAAACTGACAACATATGCTGAAGAAAAAGATCTCAAAATGCTTTCTCCCTCTAATTTTTAAATCATCTTTCGTCTTTTCACAATCTTAGGATTTACTTTTGTGTGTTGTGTCAGGTCGGAAACTATTTGTCTTTTTCCCCTAATCAATAACCAATTGTTCTTTGATATTGTCTTCAAAAATACCACCCGTTTTCCAAACAGGGGTAATCCAACATTTGACATATATTTTGGATTCTCTATTGGTTCTATCATGTTATTCTTATATCCCTATGCCTTACCATACTATCTGAATTATTTCACCTTTCTAGTAAGTTACTATGTGGAAAGTGAGCCCATGCCTATCAAGTGAAGCTAGCTGTATTTGAACTATCTCTCCAGGATGCCAGCCAAGAGGATGCATACCGCCGATCAGAGAATCCAAAAAGAGGCTATGGGATGGGCCATTAGGGCAGTCGCTGAGTGATGAAGTTGGAATCCTAGAAATGGATATCAGCATCCCACACCAAGGAACTGTGCTCTGTGGAGACCTGAAGGCCCTTCAAATATTTCACACACATGTCCCAAGAGAGACACAGGCCTTGGATACCCAGCCACAGAACTTCTGTGGTCAGTCAGTGTTGCTAAGTATGACAGCAGCAACCAGCAGAGGTTTCTAATTGCTGCTAGTGAAGTAAAAAGACATTTGATCTGAAAATAAGAAAACAATGCCACTTATAATAGCTTCAAAAAGAATAAAATACTTAGGAATAAACTTAACAAAATAAGTAGAATACTTGTACACTGAACATTGTTGAAAGAAATTAAGGATGATCTAAATAAATAGCAAGACATCATAATCACTTAGTCATGGATCAAAACCTTAATATTGTTAAGACATTCCCCCAAATTATCTATGGATTCAATGGATTCCCTTTCAAAATTCTAGCTGGTTTTTTTGCATAAATTGACAAACAGGTCCTAAAATTTATATGGAAATGGAAGGAACCACGAAAGGCCAAAAGGTTTGGCGTGCGGGGGGATGAAGTTAGAGGTCTCATATCTCCTGGTTTCAAAACATACTACAAAGATACAATAATCAAAACAGTGTGGTACTGGCCTAAGTATAGACATATAGACCAATGGAATAGAATTGAAAGTCAAAAAACAAACCCATATATTCACTCTTAATTTATTTTCAACAAATATGCCCAGTATTGTCTTTTCAACAAATGGTTTTGGGGAAATTGGACAACTACATGTAAAGAATGAAGGTGGACCCCCTGCTTCATACCATTTTTAAAAGTTGATGTGGAAAACCAAGATGGCGGCATAGGTGGAACACCTATCTTGCCGTCATACTCAGCAATTTTAATACTACAGCTTAACGAAGGAACAAACACCTTCCAGAATCACCAGAAAGCTCACCGAGTGAGGATTCCACAAATAAAAGTGAAGATAGGACACTGTGACTCGGAGGAGCAGCGGGCAACAGCGTTGAAAGATTCGCGTGGAGAGAGGTTTGGAGCGTGCGCCGCAGAGAGGGCGGGCGGCTGAAAACCAGCCAGTTTTCTCCAACGGGGAGACAAAGACGTCCCACTGGACTGATTCTTCAGCTCTGGGCGAAGTCCAGAGAACCCACTATCATACGGGGTGAACTGGACAGTGGGAGGGCACGCCGAAGCTCGGGTGCTGCAGGGTCTGCCAGCTTGTGGAGAAGGCAGCTTGCGCGCGAGCAGCTCAGCTGCGTGACTGCACAGAGAGCGCTCTGCGACTCGCTCTCTCATTCGGAAAACTGTCAGTCTGCTTTGTTTTACGTCCCTGGGTGAGACATTGCGCATGCAGACTTATTTTGGGAGAGTCTGAATTCCCCGGCAGCCGGTGGAGCTCGGCAGCGGCTCTCTCTCAGAGGTGCTGGCGGCCATTGCCTCTGGCACAGAGTCCCTGGGGCTGCAGAGGGCGGAGCTAACGCTGTCTGCTTGGCCTGGAGACTCTGCCCATCCAACCTGAGCACAGCTGAGCTTCACAGATAATAGGCCTGGAGGTCAACCCCTCCAAGTGCTAACAACGATTAACCTGAGCTTAACTTCAGCAAGACTGTGCAACCCATATCCACCTCAGGTAACTGGGGAGGCTGAGCCACTGTCCCTAGTAGGAAGTCTACCACACAAAGCTAATTGCCCAACTCAGGGAAGCAGCCACCATGCAGCGACATGGAAAGAAATCAGATGTGAAAGAAATGGAGGGAAAAAAACGACTGGACATGGAATTCAAAACCACGGTTATAGGGTCTTTCAAGAGGCTCCAACAAAAGGTCGAGGCCTACAAGGAAATAAGCAAGACCACAAAGGAAATGATCAAGACCAACGTGGAAATGAATGAGTCATACAAGGAAATGAACAAGACCCTCAAGGATATAAATGAGACCTGCAAGGAAATGATCAAGACCAAGTGGAAATGAATGAGTCCTACAAGGAAATGAAGGAGACCCTCAAGGATATAAAGGAGACTCTCAAGGATATGAAAAAGGACCAACCAGAAATTAAGCATACACTGACTGAAATAAAAAATAGTATACAAAGACCTAAAAGTGCTCTGGAGCACCCCAAGAACCAAGTTAAAGATTTGAAATACAAAGAGGGAAAATCCATTCAGCTGAAAAAGCAAGAATCCAAAAGAATCCAAAAAATTGAAGATAGTGTAAGGGGCCTCTGGGACAACCTCAAGCATACCAACATCCGAATTATAGGGGTGCCAGAAAAAGAGAGAGAGCAAGACAATGAAAACCTATTTGAAGAAATAGTGACTGAAAACTTCCCACACCTGGTGAAAGAAACTGACTTAGGAGTCCAAGAAGTGCACCGAACCCCAATATATAGGAACCCTAAGAGGACCACACCAAGGCACATCATAATTAAAATGCCAAGAGCAATAGACAAAGAGAGAATAATAAAAGCAGCAAGAGAGAAACAGTTGGTTACCTATAAGGGAGCACCCATATGATTGTCAGCGGATTTCTCAACAGAAACGATGCAGGCCAGACGGGAGTGGCAAGAAATATTCAAAGTGATGAACAGCAAGAATCTACAACCAAGATTACTCTATCCAGCAAAGCTATCATTCAGAATTGAAGGTCAGATAAAGTACTTCGCAGATAAGAAAAAGCTAAAGGAGTTCATCACCACCAAACCAACATTATATGAAATGCTGAAGGATATTCTTTAAGAGGAAGAAGAAAAAGGTAAAAATATAAATTATGAACAACAAATACACATCTATCAACAAACGAACATAAAAATCAAGTGAATTGATAGGCTGATGAACAGGATAAACTGGTGAATATAACAGAAACATGGACATAGAGAGGGAATGGACTGACAATTCTTGGGGAGAAAAGGATTGTGGGAAGTGCAGCAAGAGACTGGACAAAAATCTTGCAACAATGGGAGAGGACAGTGGGGAGGGGGAGGGGAGGGTGGAGGGTGGGATAGGTACAGGGTGGAGGGGAGCTATAGGGGGATGAAAAGGGGAAACAATATAATTAATAAACTGAACAATAAAGATTAAAAAAAAAAAAAAAGTTGATGTGAATCTAAAACTAGTCTAAAAAAAAAGAAGGGGGGCTCAAAATGGATCAAATAACCAAATGTGTAACTAAACTATAAATCTTTATAAAAACAAACATAATTATAAACCTTTATGTCCTTGACCAGGGATTAGGAAATTGTTTCTTAAGTATGACACCAAAAAGCACAGGCAACAAAAAATAAATAAATAAATTGAATTAGATTAAACTTTTGTGTTTCATAGGACACTATTAAGAAAGAAAAGAGGTGGAGGAATGAAGATGACGGCATAGGTAAACACCTAAACTGCGGCCTTGCACAACAATTTCAAAACTACAACTAAAAGACAAAACGGACATCATCAGAACCACAGAAAAGCTGGCTGAGTGGAAAATTCTACAACTAAAAGGAAAGAGAAAAGCACACGGAGAATCAGAGGAGCTACAAAAGCCTGAGTTATGGAGACACGTGCGCAGAGGACAGGTGGCTGACAGGCAGCTGAGTACCTGGCTGGCTTTCTCTAGCAGGAAGGAGACAAAACCTCCCAACTGCGCTGAAACCCAGTTCCAACAGCACTGAACCCCAGTTCCGGGCAGGATCCTGGGGACCCAGGCTCATATGGGTAGGAATCTGGATTGTCAGGTGGAAACTAAGGGAAGCCGCAAAAGGCAGAGGTCTGGAGGTGCATGCATGCAAATGTGCGCAGAGAGGACTGACTCTTGAGTGTGCCACTGGCTTTCTCTAGTGGGAAGGAGACAAAAGCTCCCAACTACTCTGAACCCCAGTTCTGACTGTGCTCAACTCTAGTTCCAAGCAAGAATCTGGGAATCCAGATTCATTGGCAAAGAAACTGGACTGTCTGGCAACAGGTGAAACTTGAGGGTGGCTTTCTCTCAGGGGTGCTTGCAGTGATTACCCAGGGACCTCATAGGACAGGGCTGACAGGAAGCCAAGGTTATCTGCTCAGCCCTGAGACTCCACCCCATCCAAGCTGAGCATGGAGGCTTTTGCAAATCTTATCTCATAAGGCTGTCTCCAGCACAGAAGTAATCCCGGCATAGACACAGCTGATCCTCACAACCAATTGGCCTCCAGGTCAATTCCTCCCAGTGATACCAACAACAATCAAAACTTAACTACAAGACTGTGCACACAGTCCACAAAGAGGTGCACCAAAAGTGCCCACCTCAGGTAACTGGGGAGGCAGAGACACTCTATCAACTCAGGGAAGCAGTGAAAATTCTGAGACAAAAAAAAAACACATCACTAATGAAAGAAATGGAGGCAAAAATGACTGGATAAAGAGTTCAAAACCACAGTTATAAGGTTTTTCAAGAATTTCCTAGAAAAGGCTGATAAATTTAGTGAGACCCTCAAGGATATAAAAAAGGACCAACTAGAAATTAAACATACACTGACTGAAATAAAAAACAAATTATACAGAGACCCAACAGCAGACTAGAGGACCACAATAATCAAGTCAAAGATTTGAAATAAAAAGAAGCAAAAAACACTCAACCAGAAAAGCAAAAAGAAGAAAGAATCCAAAAATTTGAAGATAGTGTAAGAAGCTGCTGGGACAATATCAAGGGTACCAACATCAGAATTATGGAGGTGCCAGAAGAAGAGAGAGAGCAAAATACTGAAAACCTATTTGAAGAAAATAATGACAGAAAACTTGTCTCACCTGGTGAAATAAATAGACTTACAAGTCTAGGAAGCACAGAGAACGCCAAACAAAAGGAATCCAGAGAGGACCACACCAAGACACATCATAATTAAAATGCCAAGAGCAAAATATAAAGAGATAATCTTAAAAGCAGCAAAAGAAAAACAGTTAATAACCTACAAGGGAGCACCAATACGACTGTCAGCTGATTTCTCAACAGAAACTATGCAGACCAGAGTGGCAAAAAATATTCAAAATGAGGAATAGCAAGAACCTATAACCAAGATTACTCTACCCAGCAAAGCTATTGTTCAGAATTGAAGGGCAGATAAAGAGCTTCAGAGATAAGAAAAAAGCTAAAGGAGTTCATCACCACCAAACCAGTATTATATGAAATGCTGAAAGGTATTCTTTAAGAAGAGGAAGAAGAAGAAAAAGGTAAAGATAAAAATTATGAACAACAGATACATATCTATCAATAAGTGAATCTAAAATGAAGTGAATAAAAAATCTGATGAACAGAATAAACTGGTGAATATAATAGAATCGGGCATAGAAAGGGAGTGGACTGACAATTCTTGGGGGGAAAGGGCTGTGGGGGTGCTGGAAGAGACTGGACAAAAGTCATACACCTATGGATGAGGAGAGTGGGGGAGAGGTAAGGGCAGAGGGTGGGGTTGAAACTGGGTGGAGTGAAGCTATGAGGGGAAAAAAGAGGAACAATTGTAATAATCTGAACAATAAAGATTTATTAAATTTAAAAAAGAAAAAGAAAAAGAAAGAAAAGACAAATCACAAAATCCAGTACCCATTTATGATAAAAATTCTCAGCAAAGTGGGAACAGATAGCACATACATCAACATAATAAAGGCCCTATATGACAAATCCAAGCCAACATCATACTCAAATGGTAAAAACTAAAACTATTTCCACCACCCTTATTCAATATTGTACTAGAAGTCTAAGCCATAGCAACCAGACAAGAAGAAGAGGAAAAATGGCATTCAAATTAGAAAGGAACAGTAAAACTATCATTATCTGCAGGTGACATGATACTATATACAGAGAACCAAAAATCTCCTGGTTCTAATAAATGAATTCAGTAAAGTAGCAGGATACAAAATAAATACCCAATTTGGTATATTTTTATATACCAAAAATGAACAGAGAAACCATGAAAGCAATCTCATTTACAATTGCATCAGAAAAACAAAATATATAGGCATAAATTTAACCATGGAGTTAAAACACTTGTACTCAAACAATTATAAGATACTGAAGAAAGACACTGAAGAAATACAAGTAAGTGGAAGCATATACCATATTTATGGGTAGGAAAAACTAAATAATTAAAATGTCCATAGTACCCAAAGCAATGTATATACTCAATACATTTCCTATCAAAATACCAAAGGTGTATGTCAGAGAGCTAGAACAAATAACCTAAAATTTTATATAGAACCACAAAAGATCCTGAATGGTCTCAACAATATTGAGAAAGAAGAACAAAGATGGAGGAATTACTTTACCTGATATCAAACTATATTGCAAGGCCATAGTAATTAAAACAGCATGGCATTGGCATAAAAACAAACATATAGGTAAATGGGACAGAATACAGAGCCCAGAAATAAACCCATGGCTTTATGGTCAATTAATATTTTACAAAGAAGGCAAGAACATGCAATGGAGTAAAGATAGTTTATTACATAAATGATTCTAGGGAAAAATAGATAAACACATGCAAAAAAATGAAAATAGAACACCTTACACTATCCACAAGAATAAATTCAAAATGGATTAAAGACTTAAATGTAAGATCAGAAACCATAAAACTCCTAGAAGAAAACATAGGTAGTAAAAGCTCAAACATTTTTCTTAGTAATACTTTTTCTGACATATCTCCCTGGGAAAGGAAAATAAAGGGAAAAAAATAAATGGGACAACATCAAATTAAAGTTTTTGCAAGCCTGGGGTTACTCAGTAGTTGCATGTTGAACCATGCACCAGGAGGTTGCAATTCTGTTTCCAGTCAGGGCACATGCCTGGTTCCCAGTAGGGTGCATGCAAGAGGCAGCTGATCAATGTATCTCTTTTATCAATGTTTCTCTTTCTATTTCTGAAATCAATAAAAACACATATTTTTTCAAGTTTTTGTACAACACAGATAATCATCCACAAAACAAAAAGACAGCCTACTGAATCAGAGAATATATCCTCCTATTTAAATAAAAGAGTAATATGCAAGTTGACCATCGTTCCAAGACACAAGATGGCTGCCCCCATGTGGACACTACAAGATGGCTGGCAGATGAGGGCAGTTGTGGGCAGCTGGGGGATGATCAGGCCTGCAGTGGAGGGCAGTTGAGGGGAGACCCGGCCTTCAGTGGAGGACAGTTGGGAAGGACCCAGGCCTATAGGAGAGGGCAGTTGGGAGGGATCAGGCCTGCAGTGGAGGGCAGTTGGGGGAAACCCAGATCTATAGGGGAGGGCAGTTAGGAAGGACCAGTCCTGCAAGGGAGGGCAGTTGTGGGCGATCAGGCCAGCAGGGAGAGCAGTTAGGGTGAGCGGGCCAGCAGAGAAGGGTAGTTAAGAGAGACCAGGCCAGCAGGGGAGGGCAGTTGGGGGAAAACCAGGCCTGCAACAGAGGGCAGTTGTGGGCGGTGGGTTCAGACCAGGCCTGCAGGGGAGGACAGTTGGAGAAAACCCAGGCCTGCAGGGGAGAGCAGTTGGGGGGCGGGGGGGGGGGACTAGGCCAGCAGGGGAGGGTAGTTGAGGGAGACCAGGCCTGCAGTGGAGGACAGTTTATGGGGACCCAGGCCTGCAGGGGAGGGCAATTGTTGGCAATCTGGCCAGCAGTGAGGGCAGTTAGAGGTGATCAGACCAGCAGGGGAGAGCATTTAGGGGTGTCTGGGCCAGCAGAGAAGGGCAGTTGGGGGAGGCCAGGCCAGCAGAGGAGGGCAATTTGGGGAGATCAGGCCCGCAGGGGTGGAAAATTGGGAGGGACCGAGGCCTGCAGGAGAGGACAGTTGGTGGGGACCCAGACCTGCAAGCGAGGGCAGTTGGGGAGGACCAGGCCAGCAGGGAGGGCAGTTCAGGGGGAGACCCAGGCCTGCAGGAGAGGGCAGATGGGGGTCCAGGCCTGCAGGGGAGGGCAGTTTTAGGGGATCAGGCCTGCAGGGAAGGACAGTTGGGGGAAACCCAGGTCTGCAGGGCAAGGCAGTATGTGGAGGGGTGGGGGACCAGGCCTGCAGGGGAGGGCGGTTGGGGGTGACCAAGCACGCAGGGGAGGGCATTTGGGGGCAACCAGGCCAGCAGGGAGGGCAGTTAAGCGTGACCAGGCCAGCTAAAGAGGGCAGTTGAGAGAGACCAGGTCAGGAGGGGAGAGCAGTTGTGGGAGGACCAGGCCTACAGGGGAGGTCAGTTAGGGGTGACTGGGCCAGCCATGGAGGGCAGTTGAGGGGGATCCAGGCCTGCAGGGGTGGGCATATGGGGGAACCAGGGCTGCAGAGGAGAGCAATTGGGGGAGACCAAGCCTGCATGGGGAAGGCAGTTGGAGGGAGACCAGGCCTGCAGGGGAGGACAGTTTGGGGGGGACCCAGGTCTGCAGTGGAGGGCAGGTGGTTGGGGGACCAGGCCAGCAGAGGAGGGTAGTGGGGGAGACCAGGCCAGCAGGGGAGGGCAGTTAGGGGTGACTGGGCCAGCCGTGGAGGGCAGTTGAGGGGGACTCAGGCCTGCAGGGAGGGCATATGGGGGCACCAGGCCTGCAGAAGAGGGCAATTTGGGGAGACCAAGCCTGCAGGGGAGGACAGTTTGGGGCAACCCAGGTCTGCAGTAGAGGGCAAGTGGTTGGGGTACCAGGCCAGCAGGGGAAGGCAGTGTGGCGGACCAGGTCTGCAGAGGAGGGCAATTGAGGAAGACCAAGCCAGCAGGAGAGGGCAGTTGGGGAAGACCAGGACAGCCGGGTAGGGTAGTTGAAGGGGACCAGGCCTGCAGGGGAGGGCGGTTGGGGGTGACCAAGCATGCAGGGGAGGGCATTTGGGGGCAACCAGGCCAGCAGGGAGGGCAGTTAAGCATGACCAGGCCAGCTAAAGAGGGCAGTTGAGAGAGACCAGGTCAGGAGGGGAGAGCAGTTGTGGGAGGACCAGGCCTACAGGGGAGGTCAGTTAGGGGTGACTGGGCCAGCCATGGAGGGCAGTTGAGGGGGATCCAGGCCTGCAGGGGCGGGCAAATGGGGGAACCAGGGCTGCAGAGGAGAGCAATTGGGGGAGACCAAGCCTGCATGGGGAGGGCAGTTGGAGGGGGACCAGGCCTGCAGGGGAGGACAGTTTGGGGGGGACCCAGGTCTGCAGTGGAGGGCAGGTGGTTGAGGGACCAGGCCAGCAGGGGAAGGCAGTGTGGCGGACCAGGTCTGCAGAGGAGGGCAATTGAGGAAGACCAAGCCAGCAGGAGAGGGCAGTTGGGGAAGACCAGGACAGCAGGGTAGGGTAGTTGAAGGGGACCAGGCCTGCAGGGGAGGGCAGGTGGTAGGAGGACCAGGACACTAGGCTGCAGAGAAGGGCAGTTGGGGGAGACGAGGTCTGCAGAGGAGGGCAATTGAGGGGGACCAGGAGAACAGGGGAGGGCAGTTGGGGGTTCAGGCCTTCAGGGGTGGGCAGTTGGGGAGCATGCATGCAGGGGAGGGCAGTTAGGGGTGAGCAGGCCAGCAGGGGAGGGCAATTAGGGGTGACTGGGCCACCATGGGAGGGCAGTTGGGGGTGACCAGGCCAGCAAGGAGGGCAGTTGGGGGAGACCAGGCCAGAGGGCAGTTGTGGGTGATCAGGCCAGCAAGGAGAGCAGTCAGGGGTAACCAGGCAAGCAGTGGAGGACAGTTGGGGGATGGGGACCAGGCCTGCAGAGGAGGGCAGTTGGGGGAGACCATGCCTGCAGAGGAGGGCAGTTGAGGGGGACCTGGACAGCATGGGAGGGCAATTGGGGGTGACCAGGCCAGCAAGAAGGGCAGTTGGGGGAGACCAGGCCAGAGGGCAGTTGTGGGTGATCAGGACAGCAGGGGAGGTCAGTTAGGAATGACCAAGCCAGCAGTGGAGGGCATTTGCGGGGGACCCAGGGACCAGGCCTGCAGGGGAGGGCAGTTGCGGGGGAGCAGGCCTGCAGTGGCGGGCAGTTGCAGGAGACCCAGGCCGGCAGGGGAGGGCAGTTAGGGACAATCAGGCCAGCTGGGGAGTAGTTAGGCATTGATCAGGCTTGCAGTGGAGTGGTTAGGGAGTGATCAGGCTGGCAGGCAAAAGCCATAGGGGCAATCAGGCAAAGGCAGGCAAGTGGTGAGATCAGGTCTAAATGGGCAGTCAGACATCCCTCAAGGGGTCCTAGATTGGAGAGGATGCAGGCTGGGTTGAGGGACACTTTCCCTGTGCACAAATTTTGATACATCTGATAAGGGGTTAATATCCAAAAATTTATAAAGAACTCATACTACTCAATACAAAAACAAACCAAAAAAAGCCATTAAAAAATGGGCAGATGGCAGTTGTGGGTGATCAAGCCTGCAGGGGAGGGCAGTTTGTATAGATCAGGCCTGGAAATACTTCTCCAAAGATGACTAATAGACATGAAAATATGCTTAATGTCACTTACTTGTCAGAGAAATGCAAATTAAAATCACAATGAGATATCACTTCTCACCTGCCAGAATGGCTATCATCAATAAATCCACAAATGACAAATGTTAGTGAGAATGTAGAGAAAAAGGGAACCCTTGTGCACTATCAGTGGAAATGCAGATTGGTGCAACCACTATGAAAAACAGTATGGAGTTTCATAAAACAATTAAATATGGAATTGCCTTATGACCCAGAGATTCTACATCTGAGGATTTATTCAAAGAAACCCAAAACACTAATTCAAAAGTATATATGCATCCCTATTTTTTATTGGTATTATTTACAATAGCCAGAGTAAATATCTGTATTGGGCCTGGAAATGCCCACGTGAGGCATTCCTAAAGTATGATAGCAACCAAAGTATTCTGCAATAGACAAATGAGTTAAAAATCTATAGTATAGAGAACCAAGATGGCAAAGTAGGTAAAGGCTGGTTCTTGCCACCTCTCACAACCACATCAAAATAACAACTAAAATACAGAACAATCATTATTCAGAACCACCTGAAATTTGGCTGAATGGAAGTCCTACAACTAGAGAAGTAAAGAGAAAAGTACATCAAGACTGGTAGGAGGGGCAAAGGTGCAGAATGGGCTGGTCTGACACCTTTGTATGGTGTGTTTTTCAATCAGGAGGGATAGCTTGCATGCAGAGATCGCAGCTCCATACCCAAACTCCCCCCCACCCCCTCAGGGTTCTAGAGCTGGCAAGAGAAGTCCCCATAACTTTGGGCTGTAAAAATGAGTGAGAATTGTGGCTGAGAGACACAGAGGCTGCTGGAGTCCCAGCAGTTCTTCTAAAAGGGTTGGCACATAGACTTACATGGTCTTGCTTCCTCTAAGCTCCAGTGGGCAGACACTTTGGTACACCCAGGGACATACAAGGAGAAAGTGGATGGTCTGGCATTGGGGCAGAAACTTGGGGGTGACTTTCTCCCAGATTGGGTTGTTTGTGGTGGTCATTATTCCTGTGCTGGGACTGGCAGTCATATCTGAGTTTCTATCAGGTTGGCCCACACTATTCATGCACTGGTGATTCCCTGAGACCCCGCCCCATCTAATTTGTGGCCCCACCCAAGCTGTTTGCAGCAGCTTTTGTGTATGAATGGGCTGTCTGGCTCAGGCTTCAGATTTTTCTACAATCTCTCAAACAAGCAGAAGCTAGTATCAGTGTACCACAAACTTACCAATAAAAGGCCCACGACCCAGCATTGGCACCAGCCTGCCTTGCTTCACTGCTGGACCTTTCCTAGGCATTTCTAGCCCAATAGAAGTAGCCGCCATCTGAAAATCTCCGTGGCTCCAGCTGAGTGACCCTGGGGAGTGGCTTACTTTGCACCTCCTGAGAGGCCGCAGAGCCAGTGGACAGCTTCAGACGATACCAGATTACAACTCTACAAATGCACAAGCGACACACTCAAGAGGACAATTCAGTGAGCACCAAAGCCTCACTGAAGCAAGTTCTGTTCCATAGGAGTGTTTCCTGCACAGCATCTCTCCCACTATAGTTCTAGTTGGCCCTTCCCCCGGCCACTGACCCCCAGTCGTCCCCTCCCCAATTGGGGCAGGCTGGCCAGCCAACCTCCCGTCGTCTCCTCCTTCTGAGAGACCCAATCTCAATCCTTTCCAATTGGGGCTGGGCCGGCTGGACCCCACCTGTGCACGAATGCATGCATTGGTTGAATGTAAAAATCAAAATAGGGAGGGAACCAAGATGGCGGCATAGGTAAACACCTATCTTGCTGCCATACACAGCAATTTCAAAACTACAACTTAATGAAAGAACAAACATCATCCAGAATCACTGGAAACGCTGGCTGAGTGAAAATTCCAATAATAAAAGTGAAGATAGGACACTGTGACTCAGAGGAGCAGCGGTGGACAACGTTGAAAGTGCATGCGGAGAGAGGTTTGGAGCAGTAAGCGTGCCATCGGATAGAGCGGGTAGCTGAAAACCAGCCAGTTTCCTCGAATGGGGGAAACTGAGACGTCCCACTGCACTGATCTCCAAGCCCCGGGCGAAGTCCAGGGAACCCACAATCATATGGGGTAAAAACTAGACAGTGGGAGAGAACACTGAAGCTTGGGTGCTGCAGGGATCTGCGGGCTTGTGGAGAGGGCGAGCTTGTATGGAGTGCACGTGAACTTGGGAACAGCACAGCTGCGTGACCACGCAGAGAACATTCGTGACTTGCTCTCTCATTTGGGAAACCGTCAGGCTGCATTGTTTTTGTGATCCTGGGTGAGTTGTTGGGTGTGCAGACTCATTTGGGGAGAGGCTGAATTCTCCGGCAGCTGGTGGAACTCAGCAGCGGCTCTCTTTCAGAGGTGTTGGCGGTTGTTGCCTCCTGGCACAGAGACCCTGGGGCCACATAGGGCAGAGCTGACACTGCCTGCTTGGCCCGGAGACTCTGCCCATTCAACTTGAGCACAGCTGAACTTCACAGACAATTGGCCTGGAGGTCAACCCCTCCAAGTGCTAACAACGATTAATCTAGGCTTAACTTCAACAAGACTCTGCAACCCATATCCACCTTAGATAACTGGGGAGGCTGAGCCACTATCCCTTAGAGGACATCTACCACACAGAGCTAATCGACCAACTCAGGAAAGCAGCCACCATGCAGAGACATGGAAGAAAATCAGATGTGAAAGAAACGGAAGAAAAAAAACACGACTGGACATGGAATTCAAACCCACAGTTATAAGGCTTTTCAAGAGGCTCCTAGAAAAGGCCGAGACCTCCAAGGAAATAAACAAGACCTATGAGAAAATGAACAAGACCTGCGAGGAAATGAACAAGACCTACAAGGAAATGATTGAGACCTACAAGGAAATGAATGAGACCTATGAGGATATGAATGAGACCCTCAAGGATATGAAAAAGAACCAACCAGAAATTAAACATACACTGACTGAAATAAAAAATATTATACAAAGACCTAAAAGTACTCTAGAGGACCGCAAGAAGCAAGTTAAAGATCTGATATACAAAGAGGTAAAATCCACTCAGCTGGAAAAGCAAGAAATAAAAAGAATCCAAAAAATTGAAGATAGTGTAAGGGGCTTCTGGGACAACCTGAAGCATACCAACATCCGAATTATAGGGATGCCAGAAAAAGAGAGAGAGAGAGCAAGACGATGAAAACCTATTTGAAGAAATAGTGACCAAAAACTTCCCATACCTGGTGAAAGAAATTGACTTAGGAGTCCAAGAAGCACACTGAACCCCAATATATAGGAACCCTAAGAGGACCAAACCAAGGCACATCATAATTAAAATGCCAAGAGCAAAAGATAAAGAGAGAATATTAAAAGCAGGAAGAGAAAAACAGTTAGGTACCTATAAGGGAGCACCCCTACAATTGTCAGCAGATTTCTCAACAGAAACGATACAGGCCAGACGGGAGTGGCAAGAAATATTCAAAGTGATGAATAGCAAGAATCTACAACCAAGAATACTCCATCCAGCAAAGCTATCATTCAGAATTGAAGGTCAGATAAAGTGCTTCGCAGATAAGAAAAAGCTAAAGGGGTTAATCACCACCAAACCAATATTATATGAAATGCTGAAAGATATTCTTTAAGAAGTGGAAGAAGAAAAAGATAAAAGTGTAAATTATGAACAACAAATACACATCTATCAACAAATGAATCTAAAAATTAAGTGAATTAATAATATGATGAACAGGATAAACTGGTGAATGTAACAGAATCATGGACATAGAGAGAAAATGGACTGACAATTCTTTGGGAGAAAAGGGGTGTGGGAAGTGCAGCAAGAGACTGGACAAAAATCATGCACCTATGCGAGAGGACAATGATGGGGAGGTGAGGGCGGAGGGTGGGATGGGTACCAGGTGGAGGGGAGCTATAGGGGGATAAAAAAAGTGGGGGGGGGGAACAATGTAATTAATAAACTTAACAATAAAAAAGAAAAATAAATAAATAAATTAAAATAAACGAACAAGGAATATAATGAACAAAATAAACTGATGAATAAAATAGAATCAGAGGCATGGAAACATGGAACAGACTGATGAGTCTCAGACAGAAGGGATGGGCAGAAGGAGATTAACCAAGGAAAATGTGCATCTATGCATTACCTATGGCCACAAACAACAGGGGAGAAACCAGGTTGAGGTGGGCAATTGGGGAGAAGAAGAGCATCTGCTATACTCTCAACAATAAAGATTTTTTAAAAGTAAGTCCTTGCCTCCTGGATTGACAAGAGTTTCTAAAAATAAGGTCATCCCGCCGAGACAGGTTTGGCTCAGTGGATAGAGCATTGGACTGTGGGCTGAAGGGTCCCTGGTTCAATTCTGGTCAAGGGCATGTACCTTGGCTGCGGGCCCATCCCCAGTAGGGGGCTTGCAAGAGGCAGCTGGTTGATGTTTCTTTCTCATTGATGTTTCTGACTTTCTATCCCTCTCCTGCGCTGTAAAAAAAATCAATAAAATATATATATTAAAAAAAAATAAAAATAAGGTCATCCTACCTAACAAGTGGAGATTTCCCTTACAAATGTAAATCCTATCTAATAAAAAAGTAATATGCAAATTGACTATAACTCCAATCAAGCCACGCCCACCAGCCAATCAGGAGCAAATTAGGCAAATAAACCGCAACCGAGATGCTGCCACCACTGAGATGCTGCGCTTTCCACACCCCTTTTCTGCTCTCAGTGGTCCTCTTAGGGTTTCCCTGGCAATGAAGGAAGCCAAGCTTTCCGCCTGCCCTTGCTGGCCTAGGCCTCCACTCAATGCTACAAAGTTTCAATTATAGAAGATACATCATCCCAACAGAAATGGCTGTAGCCACGGAGCTGGAGAGAAAAGAGGCTAGAGTTGCAGGGCTATGGAGGAAGCCAAACTTCTGCAGCCCTAGCCTAGGCCTCCACTTTAGGCTACAAAGTTTCAATTATAGAATTTAAATAAACCCAAACTGAAATGGCTATTGCCATGGAGCGAGCAGAAGGCTTGGCTCTGCTCCAGGCTACAAAGTTTCAATTGTAGAACATAAAATAAATCCCAGATCCCAGAGCATCCGCTTGGGTTGCTGGGGGGCATGGCCAGCCTGCAAATAACCACAGGCCCCTCACCCAGGCCACTCCAAACCCCAAGAGAACCCCTACCCTGATTCAGGATACTCTTCAGGGCAAACCAGCTGGGCCCCTCCCATGCACCAGGCCTCTATCCTATCTAATAAAAGAGCAATATGCAGATTGACTATCACTCCAACACACAAGAGGGCTGCCTCCATGTGTTCAAAGATCCTGCCCCCAGGTGGACACAAGAAGACCACCACAAGATGGCCAGCAGGGGAGGGCTGTTGGGAGGTTTCAGGCCTGCAAGGGAGAGCAGTTGTGGGCAATCAGGCCAGTGGGAGAGGGCAGTTGAGAGGGACCAGGACCTGGAAAACTGCAGAATATTCTATTGAGATCTTTCCCTAGGTCTTCCCCTAGGTCTCCCTTCCAAGTATGTCCAAGCCTTTCCCTGTCCTTCCCCCTAATATTCTGCCCCTACTCGAATTACCATTACCTTCCTCACCCCCAAGCTTCAGTGGCCCTTCCTTTGTCTCTATAACTTGTTTACTAAGCTTATTTCCTCTAGGAATTACTCCTTTTATCTCTGTGATTTTATAAATAAACTAGTGGCCCGGTGCATGAAATTCATGCATGGGGGGTGGTCCCTCAGCCCAATGTGTCCCTTCTCACAGACTGGGAGCCCTTAGGCACTCAGCCATCTCCCTACTCAGCTCAGTTCCAGCTGCCTGTGACCAACTGGCCCCAAAACTGGGCGCTCACCTCCGCTCCTGCACCCCGGCTGCTTGCCCCACCCCCTCAGCTGCCTCCAAGCTCGGTGGCAGTGCTCCTGTGCTTGCCCTGCCCTGCCCTGCGCCCTGGCCGCCTCCAAGCTCAGGCAGCCAGGGCACTCTCGCGCTCACTGTGCCCCCCAGTGACCTAAGTGGAGGCCCTGGTATCTGGGATTAATCTATGTCTACAATTGAAACTTTGTAGCCTGGAGCGGAGCCAAGCCTTTTGCTCACTCTGTAGCGGCAGCCATTTCTGTTTGAAACTTTGTAGCCTAGAGTGGATGCCTAGGCCAGCAATGACAGGCTGAAAGCTTAGCTTCTTCCATTGCCAGGGAAACCCAAGCCTCTGTTCTCTCCAGCTCAGTGGCTGCTGCCATTTCTGTATCTTTTATAACGGAAACTTCATAACATTGAGTGGAGGCCTGGGCAGGCAACAGCAGGCAGAAAGCTTGGCTTCCTCTGTTGCCAGGGAAATCCAAGCCTTCCTCCTGCTTTCAGTGGTGGTAGCCATCTTGGTTGGGGTTTATTTACATAATCTACTCCTGATTGGCTGGTGGGTGTGGCTGTGGGCGTGGCTTCTGAGTGTGGCAAAGGTATGGTCAAATTTGCATATTACTCTTTTATTAGATAGGATAGCCAAGATATGGAATCAACCTAAGTATCCATTGATAGATGCTTGGATAAAGAAGAGGTGGTACATATCTACAATGAAATATGACTTAGGATGTTTTTTGGAGAACCAAGATGGCGGCATAAGTAAAACACCTATCTTGCCATCATACACAGCAATTTTAAAACTACAACTTAACAAAAGAACAAACACCTTCCAGAGTCACCGGAAAGATGGCCTAGTGAAAATTCCACAAATAAAAGTGAAGATAAGACACAGTGAGTCAGAGGAGCGGTTGAGGACAGTGTTCAAGATATGCATGGAGAGAGGTTTGGAAAAGCACGCGCGAAGCGGATAGGGCGGGCGGCTGAAAACCGGCCAGTTTTCTTGAATGGGGGAGACAAAGACGTCCAACTGGACTGATTCTCCAGCTCTGGGCGAAGTCCAGGGAACCCACTATCATATGGGGTAAAAACTGGACAGTGGGAGGGCAGACTGAAGCTCGGGTGCTACAGGGGTCTGCTGGCTTGTGGAGAAGGCAAGCTTGTGTGGATTTCGCATGAACTTGGGAACAGCGCAGCTGCGTGACCGTGACCGCGTAGAGAGCTCGTGACTTGCTCTCTCATTCGGGAAACTGTCAGACTGCTTTGTTTTATGACCCTGGGTGAGATCTTGGGTGTGCAGACTCATTTGGGGAGAGTCTGAATTCCCTGGCAGCCAGTGGAGCTCGGCAACGGCTCTCTCTGAGAGGTGCTGGCAGCCATTGCCCCCGGCACAGAGTCCCTGGGGCAGTGCAGGACGGAGCTAACGCTGTCTGCTTGGCCCAGAGACTCCACCCATCCAACCTGAGCACAACTGAGCTTCACAGACAATTGGCCTAGAGGTCAACCCCTCCAAGTGCTAACAACGATTAACCTGAGCTTAACTTCAGCAAGACTGTGCAACCCATATCCACCTCAGGTAACTGGGGAGGCCAAGCCACTGTCCCTTGTAGGACATCTACCACAAAAAGCTAATTGACCAACTCAGGGAAGCAGCCACCATGCAGAGACATGGAAAGAAACCAGATGTGAAAGAAATGGAGGAAAAAAAATGACTGGACATGGAATTCAAAACCATGGTTATAGGGCTTCTCAAGAGGCTCCTAGAAAAGGTCGAGACCTATAAGGAAATAAGCAAGACCAGTAAGGAAATGAACGAGACCCTCAAGGATATGAACAAGACCTACAAGGAAATGATCAAGACCAATGTGGAAATGAACGAGTCCTACAAGGAAATGAACGAGACCCTCAAGGATATGAAGGAGACTCTCAAGAATATGAAAAAGGACCAACCAGAAATTAAGCATACAATGACTGAAATAAAAAATATTATACAAAGACCTAAAAGTACTCTAGAGCATCCCAAGAACCAAGTTAAAGATTTGAAATACAAAGAGTTAAAATCCACTCAGCTGAAAAAGCAAGAAACCAAAAGAATCCAAAATCTTGAAGATAGTGTAAGGGGCCTCTGGGACAACCTCAAGCATACCAACAGCCAAATTATAGGGATTCCAGAAAAAGAGAGAGAGCATGACAATAAAAACCTATTTGAAGAAATAGTGACTGAAAACTTCCGATACCTGGTGAAAGAAATAGACTTAGGAGTCCAAGAAGCGCACCGAACCCCAATATATAGGAACCCTAAGAGGACCACACCAAGGCACATCATAATTAAAATGCCAAGAGCAGAAGACAAAGAGAGTATATTAAAAGCAGCAAGAGAAAACAGTTAGTTACCTATAAGGGAGCACCCATATGATTGTCAGCAGATTTCTCAACAGAAATGATACAGGCCAGACGGGAGTGGCAAGAAATATTCAAAATGATGAATAGCAAGAATCTACAACCAAGATTACTCTATCCAGCAAAGCTGTCATTCAGAATTGAAGGTCAGATAAAGTGCTTTGCAGATAAGAAAAAGCTAAAGGGGTTAATCACCACCAAACCAATATTATATGAAATGCTGAAAGATGTTCTTTAAGAAGTGGAAGAAGAAAAAGATAAAAGTGTAAATTATGAACAACAAATACACATCTATCAACAAATGAATCTAAAAATCAAGTGAATTAATAAGCTGATGAACAGGATAAACTGGTGAATGTAACAGAATCACGGACATAGAGAGGGAATGGACTGACAATTCTTGGGGAAAAAAGGGGTGTGGGAAGTGCAGCAAGAGACTGGACAAAAATCATGCAACTATGGGAGAGGACAGTGGAGGGGGGTGAGGGTGGAGGGTGGGATGGGTACCAGGTGGAGGGGAGCTATAGGGGGGGAAAAAGGGAACAATGTAATTAATAAACTGAACAATAAATATAATTTTTAAAAAAGAAATATTACTTAGCCTTAAAAAAATGAAATCATACTATTTGCAACACACATGGATGGACTAGAGGATATTATTAATAAATAAAATAATAGAGGAAGGCAAATACCATATGATTTAACTTATATATGGAATCTTAAAAACAAAATAAGTGAACAAACAAAACAGAAACAAACTCATGGGAAAAAAATACATAGGTACAGAGATGAAACTGATGGTGGCCAAATGTGAGTGGGGTGGGGAAGCTAGATGAAAAATGTGAGATTATTATCACCATAATTAGCTAGTTAACAATCCTATGTAATAAAAGAGTAATAAGCAAATTGACACACCTCTGCTACACCCACAAGCCATGCGCACCAGCCAATCAGGAGCAAATATGCAAATAAACCCAACCAAGATGGCTGCAGCCACTGAGAGCAGGAAGGAGGCTTGGGTTTCCTCAACAATGGAGGAAGCCAAGCCTTCCACCTGCCCTTGCCGGTCTAGGCCTCCACTCAATGTTACAAAGTTTCAATTATAGAAGATACATATAACCCTACAAAAATAGTGGCAATCACGGAGCTGGAGAGAGCAGAGGCTAGGGGTGCCTGGGCGGAAGCCAAGCTTCTGCAGCTCTGGCTGGCTTAGGCCTCCACTTTAGGCTACAAAATTTCAATTATAGAATTTAAATAAACCCAAACAGAAATGGCTGTCACCACGGAGTGAGTAGAAGGCTTGGCTCCACTCCAGGCTACAAAGTTTCAATTGTAGAACATAAATTAATCCCAGATATCAGGGCCTCTGCTTGGGTCACTGGAGGGCATGGCCGGCCTGCAAACCACCACAGGCCCCTCACCCAGGCCACTCCACACCCCAAGGGAACCCCCAACCTGATCCATGACACCACCCTTCAGGGCAGCTGGTCCCCACCCATGCACCAGGCCTCTATCCTATCTAATTAAAGAGTAATATGCAGCCAAGACCGGTTTGGCTTGGTGGATGGACCGTCAGCCTGCGGACTGAAAGGTCCTGGGTTCGATTCCGATCAAGGGCATGTACCTGGGCTACGGGCACATCTCCAGTAGGGGGTGTGCAAGAGGCAGCTGATCGATGTTTCTCTCTCATCGATGTTTCTGATTTTCTATCCCTCTCCCTTCCTGTCTGTAAACAAATCAATAAAATATATCTTAAAAAAAAAGAGTAATATGCAGATTGACCATCACTCCAACACACAAGATGGCTGCCACCATGTGGTCAAAGATCCTGCCCCCATGTGGACACAAGATGGCCACCACAAGATGGCCATCAGAGGAGGGCAGTTGGGAGGTACTAGGCCTGCAAGGGGAGGGCAGTTAGGGGTGACCAGGCCAGCAGAGGAGGGAAGTTAGGGGCAAACGGGCTGGTAGGGGAGCAGTTAGACATCAATCAGACTGGCAGGGGAGTGGTTAGGGGTGATCAGGCTGGCAGGCAGAAGCGGTTAGGGGCGATCAAGAAGGTAGGTAGGGGGAGAACTAAGATGGCGGCAAACGTGAAACACCTATCTTGCCGTCATAATCAGCAATTTTAATACTACAACTTAACGAAGGAACAAACACCTTCCAGAATCACCAGAACGCTCGCTGAGTGAAAATTCCACAAATAAAAGTAAAGATAAGACACTGTGACCCAGAGGAGCAGCGGCGGACAGCGTTGAAAGATTCGCGCGCAGAGAGAGGTTTGGATCGCGCGCCCGGAGAGGGCGGGCGGCTGAAAACCGGCCAGTTTTCTCGAACGGGGAGACAGGGGCGTCCCACTGACTGATTCTCCAGCTTTGGGCGAAGTCCAGAGAACCCACTATCACACGGGGTGAAAACTGGACAGTGGGAGGGCACGCCGAAGCTCGGGTGCTGCCGGGTCTGCCGGAGTGGAGAAGGCAGCTCTCGCGCGAACAGCTCGGCTGCGTGACGGCGCAGAGAGCGCTCTGCGACTTGTCTCTCATTCGGAAAATCATCAGTCTGCTTTGTTTTACGACCCTGGGTGAGACATTGCGCATGCAAAGTCATTTGGGGACAGTCTGAATTCCCCAGCAGCCGCTGGAGCTCCACAGGGGCTCTCTCTCAGAGGTGCTGGCAGCCATTGCCCCCCGCACAGAGCCCCTCCGGCCGCATAGGGCGGAGCTAACGCTGTCTGCTTGGCCCGGAGACTCCCCCCATCCAACCTGAGCACAGCTGAGCTTCACAGACAATTGGCCTGGAGGTCAAACCCTCCTAGGGCTAACAACAAAAAGCTGGGTTTAAATTCAAAAACACTGAATACAACCCATAAAGGATTGCAGTAAGAGTACCCACCTCAGGTAACTGGGGATACTGAGCCACTGTCCCTTTGAGGATAGCCATCACATAAAGCAGCCACCATGCAGAGACATGGAAAGAAATCAGGTGTGAAAGAAATGGAGGAGAAAAGACGACAAGACATAGAGTTCAAAACCACGGTTATAAGGCTTTTCAAGAGGCTCTTACAAAAGGCCGATCAACTTAATGAGAATTACCAGGAAATAAACAAGACCAACCAGCAAATGAATGAGACTTACAAGGAGATGAATGCTACTTACAAGGAGATGAATGCTACTTACAAAGAAATGAATGAGACCCTCAGGGAAATGTACAAGACCTCTGAGGATACGAACCAGAACCTCACAGATAAAAGAAAGGACCAACTAGAAATCAAGCATACACAGACTGAAATAAAAAATATTACACAAAGTCCTAAATGCAGTCCAGAGGGCCACAAGAACCAAGTCAAAGATTTGAAATACAAAGAACCAAAATCCACTCAGCTGGAAAAGCAAGAAACAAAAAGAATTCAAATAATTGAAGATAGTGTAAGGGGCCTCTGGGACAACCTCAAGCAAGCCAACATCCGAATTATTGGGGTGCCAGAAAAAGAGAGAGAGCAAATTAATGAAAACCTACTTGAAGAAATAGTGACTGAAAATTTTCCCCACCTGGTGAAAGAAACTGACTTAAAAGCCCAAGAAGTACACAGAACCCCAAAATATAGGAATCTAAAGAGGACCACACCAAGACATATCATAATTAAAATGCCAAGAGCAAAAGATAAAGAGAGAATATTAAAAGCAGCAAGAGAAAAACAGTTGGTTACCTACAGGGGAGCACCCATACGATTGTCAGTGGATTTCTCAACAGAAACGATGCAGGCCAGACGCGAGTGGCAAGAAATATTCAAAATAATGAAGAGCAAGAATCTACAACCAAGATTACTCTATCCAGCAAAGCTATCATTCAGAATTGAGGATCAGATAAAGTGCTTCGCAGATAAGAAAAAGCTAAAGGAGTTCATCACCACCAAACCAGTATTATATGAAATGCTGAAAGATATTCTTTAAGAAGAGGAAGAAGAAAAAGGTAAAAATATAAATTATGAACAACAAATACACATCTATCAACAAATGAACATAAAAATCAAGTGAACTGATAGGCTGATGAACAAGATAAACTGGTGACTATAACAGAAACATGGACATAGAGAGGGAATGGACTGACAATTCTTGGGGAGAAAAGTGTTGTTGGAAGTACAGCAAGAGATTGGACAAAAATCTTGCAACAATGGGAGAGGACATAGGGGGAGGGGGAGGTGAGGGCGGAGGGTGGGATAGGTACAGGGTGGAGGGAAGATATAGGGGGATAAAAAAGGGGAAACCATTTAATTAATAAACTGAACAATTAAAAAAATTAAAAAAATTAAAAAAAAAAAAAAAAAAAAGGTAGGTAGGCTAGTAGTTGGGAGCCAGTAGTCCTCGATTATAAAAGGGATGTCCTACTGCCGGGAGGGATCGGGCCTAAACGGGCATTTGGACATCCCTCGAGCGGTCCCAGATTGGAGAGGGTGCAGGCTGGGCTGAGGGACATCCCCTCCCCCCCCCACCCCCGTACACAAATTTTGTGCATCAGGCTTCTAGTATTATTCATAAGAAGAGGGCAAGGGGGAGGCCAGACATTGTAAGCATGGTTATCTGGGCAGCTTCACCAGGAGCGACAACTTCAAACTCCCTGGGAAACCACTGGTCTGTTCCCTGCAGATCCCCGGGGGAAGGGCTGAAATAAAGGGGGAGATAGCGCATGTGCAGTGATGTTGAGTGATATAAGGAAGTTGATTGTTTGTCACTCTAGCCTGGGGTGCAAAGATAATTGGCTAAAAGGGTGGAGCCAACTCAAGCCCTGGAAAATTTGGGAATACATAATCTCCAGGAAAGAGTTTCCACTCTCTTGGGGCTCTTGTGCTCTGGTTCTTACTCCATGACCTGCACTTGCCCCATGAGTTCACCGTTGTCCCATCATAGCAATGTGGCCTTAGCAGCCACGCAGCCCATGGCCATGTGGACTCCACATGCAGAACATGTGGACTTGTTTTAATCTGGAGCAGAGACACTGGACAGTGGCATTAATTCCAGCCCTGCTGAAGACAAGATTGGACTGCTTCTGTGGTGGGCTGGAGGGAAATGGGTCATTGGAAATCCAGGGGTCTAATTCCACAGAAATAAAGATCACTCGTTCTCATAGGTTCAATTCCTGGTCCCTTGACATACCTGGGTTCAGGTTCAATGCCCAGCCCTGGTTGGGGCATGGGAGGCAACCTATTGATGTGTCTCTCTCACAGCAATATTTCTCTCTCTACCTTTCTTCCTCTCCCCTTCCTTCCCTCCTTTCCAGTCTCTCTAAAAATCAATGGAAAAATATCGTTAGATGAGGATTAATAACAAAAAAAATGTAATACTTGTCCTGTCTGGTGTGGCTTAGTTGGTTGAGCACTGTAGCATGCACTATCAGGTTGCCAGTTCCATTCCTGGTCAGGACACCTGCTGGATTGCGGTTCAGTCCATGGTCTGGGTATACATAGGAGGCATTGATGTTTTTCTCTTTCTCTTCACCTCTCTCCCTCCCACTCCTTTTAAGAATCAATGGAAGCCCAAGGGAAGCCAAGATGGTGGCATAGGCAAACACCTAAACTGCTGCCTTGCACAATTTCAAAACTGCAACTAAAAGACAAAACATCTATACCCAGATCCACAGGAAAGATGGCCGAGTGGAAGTTCTGCAACTAGACTGAAAGAGAAAAGAGCACTGGGATGTGCACAAGCACTGAAAAGCTGAGGTACGAAGGCGCACGAGCCAGGCTGGTGGCTGGCAACTTTGGGTGCCGCTTTTTCTCAACCAAAAGGGAAATGGGCTCCTGATTACTCAGAACCCGAGTATCTGGGGAGATGCTGGTGACCCAGATTAATACGGAGAGAAGCTGGATTGTCTGCCATCAGGTCAG
This sequence comes from Antrozous pallidus, assembly GCA_027563665.1. Classification (NCBI taxonomy): domain Eukaryota; kingdom Metazoa; phylum Chordata; class Mammalia; order Chiroptera; family Vespertilionidae; genus Antrozous; species Antrozous pallidus. Next base: position 94,153,256 of record CM050508.1, read on the forward strand.
AAAATGAGGGTGGCTCCCTTGCAGAGGTGCCTGCAGTGATCTTGTTCACTGTGTGGGGCGAGGGACATGGGAACTTGGAGACGCGGAGACGCAGAGAAGGTTGAGTGGCAGCCATCGCTGTTTGCCACGCCCTAGCCTAGTGACTCCATCAGACCCCATCCTGCACAATCTGCAAACCTGTCTGAGCTGTGCACAGCGCCATTTGCATATAAATGGCCTGTGCTATCACAACTTAACCTAAACTGCAACTCTGGTCAGACCAGGAGAAATCTGCAGACCTCACTGTAGCTCCTGCTGAGTCACCTCAGAAAGTAGCTGACCTGCACCCCATTGGAGATCCAGAAGCTAGTGTATCCAGAGGTCAGTGTGAGACGACACCAGAGTTCAACTACTCACATCCATAAGTGACACATTCAAGAGACAGACTCTGTGAGCACCAAAGCCCCACTGAAGCAAGACCAACTCTATAGGCGTGTCTCCAGCACAGCAGTTCTTCCACTCCATCAGCACAGGGAAGCAGCAAAATGCGGAGACAAAGAAACATGTCATGAATGAAAGAAATGGAGGAAAGCAGACTATTGGACATAGAGTTCAGGACCACATTTATAAGGTTACTGAAGAATATTCTAAAAACCACCAAGAAACTTGATGAGACCTCTGAGGAGCTTAGTGAGACCTTCAAAGACCTTAATGAGAATGCCAAGAAAATGCAAAAGGACCAGACAGAAATTAAGCATACACTGCCTAAAATAAAGAATACACAGAAATTTAATGGTAGATCAAAGGACTCCAAGAATCAAACCAAAGATCTGAAATATAATAAGACAAAAAATACCCAACCAGAAAAACAAAAAGAAAAAAAGAATAAAAAAATATGAAGATAGTATAAGGAGCCTCTGGGACAACTTTAAGAGTATCAACATCAGAATTATTGGGGTGCCTGAAAAAGAGAGAGAGCAAGGTAATAAAAACCTATTTAAACAAATAGTGACCGAAAACTTCCCCCATCTGATGAAAGAAATTGAGTTAAAAGTCCAAGAAGCGTATAGAACCCCAAACAAAAGGAATCCAAAGAGAACCACACCAAGACACATTATAATTAAAATGCCAAGAACAAAAGACAAAGAGAGAATATTAAAAGCAGCAAGAGAAAAACAGTTAGGAGCACCCATACAATTGTCAGCGGATTTCTCAACAGAAACAATACAGGCCAGACGGGAGTGGCAAGAAATATTCAAAGTGATGAATAGCAAGAACCTACAACCAAGATTACTCTAACCCAGCAAAGCTGTCATTCAGAATTCAAGTTCAGATAAAGTGTTTCACAGATAAGAAAAAGCATTTCAATATTATATGAAATGCTGAAAGGTAGTCTTTAAGAAGAGAAAGAAGAAAAAGGTAAAAATAAAAATTATGAACAACAAATATACATCTATCAACAAATGAATCTAAAAATCAAGTGAATTAAAAATCTGATGAACAGGATAAACTGGTGAATATAACAGAATCATGGGCATAAAGAGGGAATGGACTGACAATTCTTGGGGAGAAAAGGGGTGTGGGAGGTGCAGGAAGAGACTGGACAAAAATCATACACCTATGAGAGAGGACAGTGGGGGGGAGGTGAGGACAGAGGCTTGGATGGGTACTGGGTGGAGGGGAGATATAAAGGGAAAAAAGAGGGAACAATGTCATTAATAAACTGAACAATAAAGATTAAAATATAAATAAATAGATAGATAGATAGATAAATAAATAAATAAATACATAAAATAAAAAGATATAATACTTATAGGCCCTGGCTAGATGAGCCCTGGTTAGACCATTGTCACCTCACATCAAGGTTGCAGGTTGAATCCCTATTTAGGGCACATACAAGATTCAACCAATGAATGCATAAATAAGTGGAATAGCAAATTAATGTTTTCCTCTCTTTCTCCCTCCATCTCTCTATAAAAATAAACAAACAAATAAATAAGATATAATATTTATTGATTTATTCAATGTGTGACAGTCTAAGAGTGTATTTTTTCTCAACCTGAAAAGTATATAACAATTGAAACAAATTCATACAACACATTACTTATTTATAATATATATATATATATATATATATATATATATATATATATATATATAGCCAGGTATGGAACGCCATAACAACCAAAACGACCGCTCACTATGATGCCCACTGCAGTCACTATGACACCCACTGCAGCCAGCGACCAAGCCTGATTTAGGGGTGGGGCTGGCCAGCCAACCTCCTGTGGCCCCTCCCCATAGCCAGCTCTGCCCCTGATTGGCCTCTCCTACACCAATTGAGGGAGATGGTGGCTGGCCAAACCCCTGCAGCCCTTCCCCTCTGCTGGCCCCACCTCTGATCATCCCCCCAATAAGGGGCAGGGCCAGCCAGCCAACTTCCTGTAGCCCCTAGCCCTGGCTGGCCCCATCCTTGATGGGCTCCCACCACCCCATTGGCTCACAGCCCCTCCCCTGGCTGGCGCCACCCCTGATTACCTCCCCCTACCCCAGTAGGGGCACGGCTGGCTGGCCAATCATCCATGGCCCCTCCCCCAGGCTGCTGGCCTCTGATTGGCCTCCCCACCCCATTTGGAGTTGGGACCAGTCATCCCACCACCCACAGTCCCTCCCCACAGCCAACTCTACCCTTGATCACCCCCCTACACCAATCAGGGGCAGGGCCCACTGGCCAATCGCCCACAGCCCCTCCCCCCAACTGACCTGGCCCAGGCCAGCCAGTCAACCTCCCACCATCTCCTCCTCCTGACAGGCCAGGTCCTCATCCACTGAGTGGGGCCAGGCTGGTCAGACTCCACCCATGCACAAATTCATGCACTGGACCTCTAGTTCAACTGAAAGACTAAACTCTTCTTTCAGTTATTCAGATTAATATTTTGGGTTTGGTAAACAAAAACATTTTCTGTTTTTAAAATTTGTGCTAGCCAATAGATACATGTAGTTATTTAAATTTAAATTATTAAAATTAGATGAGATTACAATTTTAGTTTCTCAGACACACTAGCCACACTTCAAGTGCTCAGTCACCACAGGTAGCCAGTGGCTATAGTGTTACTTGGGCAGATCTGGAGCATTGCCATGGTCTCAGGAAGCTCTCTGGACAGTGCTGACCTGGACAATGCCAAATAAATCTAGTTATATTTATTAACTCTCCTTTGTAAGATGAAGGACCAAATCTTGTGTCTCCCTGTGGCTGTCTGGGGAACTCCAAAGATATCTATACTAATAAAAGGGTAATATGCTAATTAGACCAGAGACCTTCTGGGAGACTTTCCAGTTGTACTTCCAGACAAAGCCATGGTGGCGGGGTTGAGGCAGAGGTGGTTAGGCACTATCAGGCCAGGAGGAGAGGGCAGTTGAAGGTGATCAGGCTGGTGGGGAGGGCAGTTGGGGGTGAGAAGGCCAGCAGGGGAGACCAGTTTGGGGTGAGCAGGCCAGCAAGGGGTACCAGTTGGGGGTGATCAAGTTGGCAAGGGGGAGGCCATTGGGGGAAAGCAGGCCAGCATGCAGAGTGGTTAGGGGAAATCAAACAGGCAGGCAGGTAAGTGGTTAGGAGCCAGGGGTCCCAGATTGCAGGAGGGTGCAGGTCAGGCTGAGGGACCCTCTGCCCCGCCCCATGCTTGTATTTTGTGCACCATGCCACTAGTTTTAGCTATAAAAGACATCTTAACAGTTTCATCATTCATCAATTTGGTTTCTGACTTTGGGAAAATGCACTAACAAAAACAGGCATCAGGATAGATTGTCTGCAAAAGTAAGAAATAGTTAGTTGTTCTCTGTACTCTGGCTGTGTGATTAATCAGAGTGTCAATAAAATATTTAAAATAAAGAGATATGAAAATAATAATTATTAAGTTTATAAGTTGTTCTTGAAGTAAAGAATCCTTGTTGCTTATTAAAACAGCATAGGAGCATTGTAAAATGTGGCATAAAAGCAAAGCAGTAAACAATTGAGAGTTGAAAGTTATGTATCAAAGAGGCAATGCACAACTATGTTCTTAGGCACACAGCAGGCAGGAATAATTCCACATTTCTTTCTAGAGAGAGCAAACTGCATATTCCAAGGCCGCAATTACCTCTTAGTTGTCTGTGCCCTTGTTCTCTTATAGCTAAGTGTCTTACTTACTGATATTATCATACCATTTTATGTGTTTAAACATACATATTTGATGTTCAATAACAATTATATTGGAAACTATAAATTTAAATTTTAGTTAATCCTATAAATATAAAATAATGTATATGTTACATTATTTTACCATTTTGATTTATTTATGTTTTTAAAATATATTTTATTAATTCTTTTCAGAGAGGAAGGGAGAAGGATGGAGAGTTAGAAACATTAATGAGAGAGAAACATTGTTCAGCTGCCTCCTGCACACCTCCTACGGGGGATGTGCCCACAACCAAGGTACATGCCCTTGACCGGGATCAAACCTGGGTCCCTTCAGTCTGTAGGCTGATGCTCTATCCACTGAGCCAAACTGGTTAGGGCTGGTTTATTTATGTTTTCTAGAGAACAAATATATTGATAGATAGGCAAGAATATAAGTAAAAAAAACAATTGGATAAAAAAAAACTACAGCATAATAATTCAATAAATTAATTTTTCCTCTGTTTAAGGAATTCTGATTTTCTTATAAAAATTTGAAATAAAAATTACATATTACTTTCAAATATTAAAGTCAATAAAAATCTTAGAAATTAAATTTAAGCATCCTTAAGAAGCAGCAATCATTAAAAATGTTAAAATTATCAGAAAAAATACATTTTTAGAATTTACATACTTTGACTAAAGTACCTCTGTAGATTAACATAATTTGCAGCATGTCAACATTCCAGGAATTAATCTCTTTCATGAAGATTGTGATTATATCTTCAATTTGGTTGAACACAAATGTTTATGTTTTCATATTCTCAAACATTTATGAAAATAATATTAGTTTGAAAGCAATAAAACCACTATATAAAACATATAGAGTTAAGATTGGTTAAACTATAAAAAAAAAATCAAATCTTGCATAAACTAGAACATATGCTAATATTATTTTTTTAAAGAATTTTCTTTTAAGTCCAGTTGCTCTTTTTTTAAAAAATATTTTTTTATTGATTTCAAAGAGGAAGAGAGAGGGAGAGAGAGATAGAAACATCAATGATGAGAGGGAATCATCGATTGGCTGCCTGCTGCATGCCCTGCACTGGGGATTGAGTCTGCAACCTGGGCATCTATCCCGACTGGGAATTGAATCAGTGACCTCTTGGTTTCTGGGTCAATGTTCAACCGCTGAGCCATACCCAGCTGGGCACTAACATTATTTTTATGCTTTGATAAAAGCAGTGGGACAGCATGTGAAAGTATTTTCCAAGGATTTACCTTGATTAAAAATAGTTTGAAGCCCTAGCAGGATTGGCTCACTGGATAGAGCATTGGCCTGCAGACTGAAGGGTCCCAGGTTTGATTCTGGTCAAGAGCATGTATCTTGGTTGCAGGCACACCTCCAGTAGGGGGTGTGCAAAAGGCAGCTAATAGATAGTTCTCTACCATTGATGTTTCTAACTTTTTATCCCTCTCCCTTCCTCTCTGTAAAAAATCAATAAAATGTATTTTTAAAAAATAGTTTGAAAATTTCCTCTTTTTACCCTTACTAGTATATAACAACTATCAACACTTTAAATTGTAGAAAGCACTGAGTTGTTTGTAACATAATAATCTTTTAATTGTAACATAATATCTAAGGCATTTAACCCAAACCCTCATTTCCTTTTTGAGCTTCAGACTCAACAAGAACTGTTTTCAAGACTCAAAATATTTGACACATTGGAAATTAGTTTTTTTCTTTAGAAATTCTTGAGAGTTTAAAAAAATTTAATATATAGCCCAGCCGGCGTTGCTCAGTGGTTGAGCATCAATCTATGAACCAGAGAGTTCGATTCCGGGTCAGGGCATATGCATGGATTGTGGGTTCATTCCCCAGTGTGAGGCGTGTAAGAGGCACACCTTATTTATTAAAAAATAAATAAATAAATAAATAAATAAATAAATAAATAAAATTTAATATAAAGGTTTATAAGTTCTATAAATCAATTAAAACAAGAGTTTCCATAGAATTTACTAGTAAGAAACCTGGTAACCTGATTGATGAAGTTTCATCTCCTAAATGTTCTAGCTGACTGCCAGTACTCCTTGATCTTGGAGCACACATGATGACAGACTGCACCATCCACCCTCAGGGCTTTGACCAGAGGACTCATACTTCCCTATGAGGTTGGGATGTTAAGAGCTCCCACCATAGTCCTCACTTCAACACCAAATGGACAGACGGGCTTCCTCCTACAGCAGACAGACTTAAACGAGCTCAGGGAGAGGCTGTGATTGGTACTTCTCTCCTAAATCAATCAGACAACAAATCAACACTTGAGGGTTAAACACGTAGTGGGCTCCCAAAGTGTAGTCTCAGGAAACTGCTGGGAATTATATAAAAGTCACAAGATACGGTAAATGAGACACCTTCAGTCTAAAAAAAAAAAATCTAGGAGTTACTGACATTGTCAGCTCTCAGTTCTTGAGTTCGGCAAAGAAAGAATTCATCCCTGGCCAGTGTTCTCAGTGGCTAGAGCATCAGCCCTCACGCCAAAGGGTCTCAGGTTTGATTCTTGGTCAAGGGCACATACTCGGGTCATGGGTTTGCTCCTAGCCTCCAGTCAGGGCTCATTTAGGAAGCAACCAATCCATGTCTCTCTCACATCAATGTTTCTGTCTCTCTCTGTTTCTGTCTCTAGCTCCACCTCAATTTCTCCCTCCATCTCTCCCTTCCACTCTCTCTCTCTCTCTCTCTGAAAAACAATGGGGAAAATATCCTCTGGTAAGGATTAACAAACAATAAAAATAAAGCCCTAGCCAGTTTGGCTAAGCTGATAGAGCTTCAGACTGCAGACGGAAGAGTCCTGGTTTCATTCTAGTCAAGGGCATGTACCTTGGTTGCAGGCTCCTCCCTGGCCAGGCCCTGGTCAGGGCACATTTGGGAGGCAACCAATTGATGTCTCTCTCACATCAATGTTTCTACTCTCCCTAAAAACCAATGGAAAAATATCCTTCGGTGATGATTAACAAAAACAAACAAACAAACAAATAAACAAACAAACAAACAAACAAATAACAGCTTTAAAAATTAAATAAATAAAAATAAATTCAGAGCTGAGAACTCTAGCACAGAGGCAGAAGAAGTGAGCCAGCTGGGCTATGCGGACTCAAGAAAGAAGTTACAGAGGCAACAGAAGAGCCCTTGGAGATGGTTCTGGGGGGTTAGCCTGACACAAGCTGCTACTCCTTTCCCCCTGGTTGTAGGTCTCATGGGAGCTTAGAAAGAAAGCAAATATACATGCTTGAAGAAAGAAGATGTGGGCAATCTTTAGAGAGAGTGTGTGCACTGCGTCCTTTGTCTTAAGGGTTTTTATCTGTTTTCGAAAGGCAGAAATTTTAGGGGGAGGTGTCAGTGTCAGATCTCAATAGAATTCATCAGCTTTTCAGGTATGTCCTTTAATATGCTGATTCAACAAATGAGCATTTAGGGTCACAGTCATGGTCTCTAATGATTTTTCTGCCCTTGGGCAAGGGGGTCATTGCTCATTGCATCTGGTCCTGGTGTCAGCCATGGCATCGCTCCAACCGGTTTTGCTACTTTCCTGGACCGGGAGTTCAAACAGAACTGAGGCCCACATGTTATCTCTAGTTTGAGGAAAACCCTGTCTCTCTGGATTTACAGGGCCCCAGGCTTTGTTTCTAACATTATTTGATACCAATCAGAACCTCTTCGTCCTCAGGCTGACTGATTGAGGGAAGGACATGCCAGGGAGAAGGCAGGTGAGTTGGGAGCTGGATGGGGCCAGTTGTTCAGCTATATGTTTCAGTTTCCCCATTACACTTGCCCAGGCATTTTTCTAGCTTCTTACCTGCCTCACAGGAAAGCTCAGGTAGAGTAAGCAGAACTGTCAGTGTGGATAGTTGCATGGAGGGGCCCCTGCAAGACCATAGGGGAGCACTAAATCGTTCCCAAAGTGCACATGGGTTCAGAAGTCTGCAGTACTGCCCCAGAGAGTAAGGTTTATCAGGGCAATTTTGGTAGGATCTCCAGATAATCAGAGAACAAAATAAGGACTGATGGAGATAGAGCATTACAAAGCTGAGTCTGTTTGCACACCACACAAGAGAACCCAACCCTACCAGTGAATGAGCTCACTGAGTCAGCCCCTGAGAAGGAAAAGTTGGGGTGTTTAAGGACTAGAGAGTTATGGTGGGTAAATCTGAAAACTAAGCACTCTGGACAAGACTAAGTTTGCAAGCCCGAGCTCAGGTGTCTGAAACTCATCCTGCTGCTGTGGGTCAGTGAGGACCTGGCCTGCAGGGCAGGTGTCACTCCAAGTTCAGAATCCTTTATCCACTTGAACTGATTGGCCCCAGTCGCGGCGAAACACAGCGGGCAGTGCAGCATGTGCTCTTGCAAGTGGCGATTTATCTGTTATGAGTGAGGACCTTTTTCTTCATGGGCATTAGCTCAGAGATTACTAGAATCAACCAGGTCTCAGGCTGCAAGTTCCCTTCAAGCACCAAGGCTACACTGCTCTGTGACAGCTCCTTGATGGGGCATAGAACCCGCAGGTTGGTTTCTCAAAGCCTCCACCTCGGACCAAGCCCTGGCTTCTCAGGGAGCCACTAACCCCAGCAACACACACACCTCGCCAGCAGCACACACACACACACACACACACACACACACACACACACACACACAGTTATCACTTTTTTTTTTTGCATTTTTGAAATCATTGTCAGTATAATAGATGTGCCCCACTCTCCCCCTTTTTGCCCCACTCCCCCCACCCTGGCCTTCCCCACTATTTGTGTAGATGGTTTATACATATATGCATGTATGATCTTTGGTTAATCTCTTCCCAACCCCTTTACTCCCTCCCCACTGAGATCTGTGTTCTATTCCATTCATTCATGCCTCTGGACCTATTTTGTTCATCAGTGTAATTTGGTTATTGGCTGCATAGCCCTGGCCAGTTGGCTCAGTGGATAGAGCATCAGCCTACAGACTGAAGGGTCCCAGGTGTGATTCTGGTCAAGGACAGAAATCTTGGCAGCAGGCTCAAGCTCCACCCTGGTCAGGGCATGTGCAGGAGGCAACCAATCAATGTGTCTCTCTCACATCGATGTTCCTTTCTCTGTCTTTCCCCCTTCCCTCCTCTCTCCCTAAAACTCAATAGAAAAATAACCTCAGGTGAGGATTAACAAAAACAAAAAAGATTCCATGTATAAATAAGATTATGTGATATTTGTCTTTCTCTAACTGGCTTACTTTAGTTAGCTTAAATCCATACTTTCACCGGTGACTGCAAGTACACAAATGCGCAAATGTACAAATTTGGGGCATGGCTTAGTGCACCTAGGAGCATCAGCCAGATCTCATTATAGAGGCATGGAGCAGAGATAGGGGCATGGAGCAGGGATAGAGGCAAGGGAGAGGGATAGGGGTATGGAGCAGGTATAGGGGCATGGAACAGATTGACAAATCACAGAGGAGATTTGAGTGTGGGGCTGGAGGTGCGAAGAGATTAACCAAAGTATTTATGTGCATACTAGAGGCTGGCACATGAGATGGAGTGCGGGTATGGTCCCTAGACCTAGCCTGAGATCCGAGCCCTCTTCCCTGGCAGTCGGCAGCCAGCCTTGCCCCCATGCCGCCACCCAGCTGGGTTCCCAGTTTGCCAACAGGCAATGGGAGCCTCCAGGCAGGGGGAGGGCCCATTTCTGCCCGCCCACCAGCTCATCCCTGCTGTAGGTCTCCCTCTGTGTGTGGGCTACTGGTGGGGCAACTCAAGCATCCTGCTCACCCCATGGTTGCAGCCATATTTGTTGGGATTTATTTGTATTCTATAATTAAAACTTTGTAGCCTTAAGCAGAGGCCAAGGCAGGTCAGAGCAGGTAGAAAGCTTGGTTTCCTCTATTGCCTGGGAAACCCAAGCCTCCTGCTCTCTGTGTGGCCACACCATCTTGGTTGGGATTAATTTACATACTTGCTCCTGATTGGCTGGTAGACATGGCTTGTGGGTGTAGCGGATATATGGTCAATTTTCATATTACTATTTTATTAGATAGGAAGGATATGCATAACCCAGGGACACCAACAATAGTGAAGGTATGAGGGAGAGGGTTGTGTGGGGGGGATGAAGGTGTTAGAGAGGGTCAATGGGAGGGAAAATGGGACATTTGTAATACTTTCAACAATAAAGATACATTAGAAAAAACTGCTGCAGAAAATCACCCACATGACAACAGAACCAATTACCTTGAATGATGTAGTGTGATCAGGTGCTAATCTTTTGCTGAATATTGTTTATGAGTAGTGACTCTTGAATTTAAATATGCAGACTATAGTTGTAGATTTGTAATATTTATTTATGTTGGTGAAATTACTACAGTGTTTTTTCTAATATATGACCTATTTGCTAAAATTTCTCAAAAAGAACAGTGAATTGCCCAGCTGGTGTGGCTGAGTGGTTGAGTGTCTACCTATAAACCAGGAAGTCATGGTTCAATTCCAGTCAGAGCACATGCCCTGGTTGAAGGCTCAAACCCCAATCAAGGTTATATAGGATGCAGCTGACCAATGATTTTCTCTCATCAATGACATCTCTGTCTCTCTCCTTCTCACTTTCTCTCTTTGAAATAAAAAAATTTTAAATATGTAATTAATAACAAAAAAACCCTGTTATTTTAAATTAGAAGCAAATCTTGGTTCAAAGCATTTAAAAATTAACAGGGTGTTAATTTTCACATATGACATACAGATTGAATCTGAACTCTGTTAAATTGAGATCCACAAAATCAAGGTTTACTGTAGTCTCCAGATTCATCCTATCTGTGGCGAAGGGTAAATGCTCCTTCTTTTTCACAGCTGCATAGTATTCCGTTGTATAAATGTATCACAGTGTTTTGTCCCCTGAGCCACACTGGCCGGCAGTTCTGAGACCTTTCTAAGGAAGGAGACACTTGTGCTGACTCTTGTGAGAAGATCTCTCCAGGCTTTCGGAGAGGAAGCTGTCCCCACTGGGGGTCCCTGCACAGTAATGGTCGGTCATGGCAGGGAGGCCACCTGGAAGACCAGGGGCAGTGAGGGGGACATCTCTTTAGGACAGGAGAGTGGGATGCCTTCCAGAGATGGAGTCTGGGTTGGAGAAACCAGACTGGAAGGTTTGGGTATAGAAACCAAGGCTGGCAGTGGGCACAGAGAGAAAGAGGAGTGGCAAGGTTATGGCTGAGGGAAACTCAGAGGGCTGGGTGCCCCACCCTTGGGCCAGGAGGAGACAAGCTTCACTGTACATGCCTGTGTAGTTTGTGGGTTTTAAGACTGTTCACTAATTTCCTCTCTGTAAATCCTTTTACAAAGTAGACCAATAAAAGGATTTTTAAAATGTGCTATGTACATACAATGAACTATTATTCAGCCTTATAAAGAAAAAAATGCTGACACATATTACACATGGAATACCCTGGAGGACACTAGGCTAAATGAAATAATCTCTCTCTCTCTCTCTCTCTCTCTCTCTCTCTCTCTCTCTCTCTCACACACACACACACGCAAGCACGCATGCATACACTCTTGTTTAATTCCACTTGTATGAGACACCTGGAATGATCATATAAAGTCTGAGGGGGATGCAGAGGTTGGTGGGAGGGGAATAGAGAATTGCCTTTTAAAGGGGACAGAGTTTCAGTTTGAGAAGATGGGAATGTTCTGGAGATGGATGGTGGTAGCGCAATAATGTAAAGGTACTTAATGCCACTTAATTGAACATTTAAAAATGGTTAAAATGCTAAATTTTATGTTAGGTGTATTTTATCAGAAAAGAAAAAAAAAACCTGAGAGATGTACAAGAATGCTACTTTGTGGGTAGAAGCAACCAATCTGAGGAGAGCTGCCAATCCTGCTGTGGTAAGAGGAAGCTCGCTCACGGACAATGGGACTCAGGGCACATGCTCAACCAGGACCCTGCCCAGAGCAGCGCGAGGCAACCTTACTAGAGATGTGGGTCTCTGTGGGTCTTTCTGATTAAGAACATAGACCACAGGCAGGAGGCCAGATTGAGGCGACAGCAGATTGATTATCTTTCTTTTACACCAGTGTCTCAGCCAAATTTTCTGAAAGAAAAAGAATACTGCTTTGTCATCCAGTCTGAGTGACTCAGAGATGGGAGCTAGAGGAGGAGCAGGGCTGGGGGTGGGGGGAAGATGAAGGCAGCTTTTGGGGGTCACTTAATGTGTACCTACTGTGCGCTGGTGCGGGGGTTGCTCCCACTGTCACTAATCCTCATGAGGCAGGTGGTCTCATTTTAGCTTCTTTGCAGGTGAGTACAGGCCTGGGCAGGAAGGGGACTCCAGGCCTGTCCTCCCCAGTGTGCCCAGCTGGGTGGAAGATGCCAGCATGTCATCTCTGACAATATGGCCACAGGCGGTGAGTGGTCATGTTGGAAGGTGAGAGTCAGAGGAGCGAGTTGTCGGAGTTGAGATCCTGATAAAGCCATAGGCATGGTGAATGGGAAAGGAAAGCTGAGGGCAAGTCTGGAGGCAGGCAGATCTACAGTCAGGACACCCCCCTGCTGAGGCAACTGCTGCCATCGGAGCTCCTCCTAAAGAGTGTCCATCCCAATGTCCCCAAATTAAGATCTGGGCCCTACTTAGCACCTGGCCAGTAGCTGGTTCTGGGTCTCCATCAGGAGAGGAGTCAGCTCAGAGTGACCTCATTTTAAATCAGGCCAGTCCATGAATCCCTGCCAACACATGGGACTGCCCCTGGCAGTGAGGAGCCAGTCGAAAGGAGAGGCAGACACTGCGTTCCTCTGGGGACAGCAGGAGATCTCAGCAGAAGCATCTCAGCAGGAGCATCTCAAGATGCCAGCCAGGCCGAGCCAGCTCAGGATGCTGCAAGGTTGGGCAAGACCTCCTGGTGGATTCAGTTTTGGGGTAGGGAGTGCTGTGCAATTCCCAAGCTGGTGAGACTGTACAGGTTCAATAGCAACGCCACTTCCCACTCTAAATAATAGAAGCATACAGAAGGAAGTAACTGGAGGCCTCTGCTAATTGATCTGGAGAGTGGGGAAAAGTCCTACAATTATGAATAACCCCGTGTTCTGGCAGCTGATTTAACGAACCAGACAAAGGGATTGAAGAGTTGCTGCTGAAGGCACAGTGTTTCAGCCAAAGCTCCACTTCTGTCCTCCCCCAAAAAAGGAGCACTTTTCTTTAAGGGGACGCTTAGAGTCAATTGGCCTCTTGACAAATCTGGGGAGCTGGGTGATGTGTATCTGATGGGCATCTTTTATAGCCCCTCAATCTTCATAACAGACTTTCTGTGGCTGATCCCCATTTCAATCTGCTCTGAGTGGGGTGAAAACAGGTGCCTGTGGTGGCTTCAGGAAAGCAGCACTGAGGATGGAGTCACTCAGGGCCCGAGCCCCCAGCCCCGCAGTTCCTCCTGCTGGAATCCTGGAAGATCACAGGTATGCTAACTAACCCTTCAGAGGTAGTGCAATCAGTGATGTTAGGTGTATGGCTGCTCTTCCTAATGGCTAGGCTGGCTCCGGGAAGGCTGCAAAGAGGTTAGAGACAGAGAGGGTGTCACAGAAATGCAGCTTCCTGTGGAGACAATCTAAGGGAAGATGGCCAGTTCCCTTCACCCAGTTGCTAAGTTATGAGGACTTGAGGGGAAGTACTGTGCCCTTAGGATGAGCTCCTTTGTAAATTAACACTAATGAAGTGAGTGCTATTATGATAGAGTGTTATTTCAAAAGATAACTCGGGACCAGTGTGGTTCCGTTGGTTAGAGTATTGCCATGTGCACTGGAAGGCTGTGGGTTTGATTCCCATACTAAAGGCATGGGTCTGATCTCCAGTCAGGAGGCCACTGATCAATGTTTCTCTCTCACATTGCTGTTTCTCTCTCTCTCTTCCTCTCTCTCTAAAATCAGTAATATAGGAGAACCAAGATGGCGGCATAGGTAAAACACCTATCTTGCCGTCATGCTCAGCAATTTTAATACTACAACTTAACGAAAGAACAAACACCTTCCAGAATCACCAGAAAGCTCGCCGAGTGAAAATTCCACAAATAAAAGTGAAAATAAGACACTGTGACTCAGAGGAGCGGTGGCAGACAGCGTTGAAAGATTCGCACGGAGAGAGGTTTGGAGTACGCGCCAGGGGAGAGGGCGGGCGGCTGAAAACCGGCCAGTTTTCTTGAACGGGGAGACAAAGATGTCCCACTGGACTGATTCTCCAGCTCTGGGTGAAGTCCAGGGAACCCACTATCATATGGGGTGAAAACTGGATAGTGGGAGGGCACGCCAAAGCTCGGGTGCTGCCGGGTCTCCCGGCTTGTGGAGAAGGCAGCTTGCGCAAACAGCTCAGCTGCGTGGCCACGCAGACAGCGCTCTGCGACTTGCTCTCTCATTCGGAAAACTGTCAGACTGCTTTGTTTTACGACCCTGGGTGAGACCTTCGGTGTGCAGACTCATTTGGGGAGAGTCCGAATTCCCCGGCAACTGGTGGAGCTCCACAGTGGCTCTCTCTCAGAGGTGCTGGCAGCCATTGCCCCCTGCACAGAGTCCCCGGGGCTGCATAGGGCGGAGCTAACGCTGTCTGCTTGGCCCAGAGACTCCACCCATCCAACCTGAGCACAGCTGAGCTTCACAGACAATTGGCCTGGAGGTCAACCCCTCCAAGTGCTAACAACAATTAACCTGAGCTTAACTTCAGCAAGACTGTGTAACCCATATCCACCTCAGGTAACTGGGGAGGCTGAGCCACTGTCCCTAGTAGGAAGTCTACCACACAAAGCTAACTGACCAACTCAGGGAAGCAGCCACCATGCAGAGACATGGAAAGAAATCAGATGTGAAAGAAATGGAGGGAAAAAAACGACTGGACATGGAATTCAAAACCATGGTTATAGGGCTTCTCAAGAGGCTCCAACAAAAGGTCGAGGCCTATAAGGAAATAAGTGAGACCACAAAGGAAATGATCAAGACCAACGTGGAAATGAATGAGTCCTACAAGGAAATGAATGAAACCCTCAAGGATATAAAGGAGACTCTCAAGGATATGAAAAAGGACAAACCAGAAATTAAGCATACACTGACTGAAATAAAAATTATTATACAAAGACCTAAAAGTGCTCTTTAGCACCCCAAGAACAAAGTTAAAGATTTGAAATACAAAGAGGTAAAATCCACTCAGCTGAAAAAGCAAGAAACCAAAAGAATCCAAAAAACTGAAGATAGTGTAAGGGGCCTCTGGGACAACCTCAAGCATACCAACATCCGAATTATAGGGGTGCCAGAAAAAGAGAGAGAGCAAGACAATGAAAACCTATTTGAAGAAATAGTGACCGAAAACTTCCCACACCTGGTGAAAGAAATTGGCTTAGGAGTCCAAGAAGCACAACGAACCCCAATATATAGGAACCCTAAGAGGACCACACCGAGGCACATCATAATTAAAATGCCAAGAACAAAAGACAAAGAGAGAATATTAAAAGCAGCAAGAGAGAAACAGTTGGTTACCTATAAGGGAGCACCCATACGATTGTCAGCAGATTTCTCAACAGAAACGTTGCAGGCCAGATGGGAGTGGCAAGAAATATTCAAAGTGATGAATAGCAAGAATCTACAACCAAGATTACTCTATCCAGCAAAGCTATCATTCAGAATTGAAGGTCAGATAAAGTGCTTTGCAGATAAGAAAAAGCTAAAGGAGTTCATCACCACCAAACCAATATTATATGAAATGCTAAAAGATGTTCTTTAAGAAGAGGAGGAGGAAAAAGATAAAAGTGTAAATTATGAACAACAAATACACATCTATCAACAAATGAATCTAAAAATCAAGTGAATTAATAAGCTGATGAACAGGATATACTGGTGAATGTAACAGAATCACGGACATAGAGAGGGAATGGACTGACAACTCTTGGGGAAAAAGGGGTGTGGGAAGTGCAGAAAGAGACTGGACAAAAATCATGCAACTATGGGAGAGGACAGTGGAGGGGGGTGAGGGCGGAGGGTGGGATGGGTACCTTGTGGAGGGGAGCTCTAGGGGGGAAAAAGGGAACAATGTAATTAATAAACTGAACAATAAAAATTAAAAAAAATAATAAAAAAATAAAATCAGTAATATATCTTCAGGTGAGGATTAAAAATCAATCAATCAATCAATCAATCAATAATCTAAATCACTACTTACAACTTCCTTCCTGTGAGGATTTATTTTTTCTTTCCAGCAAGGAGATAAGTACCATCTCTTTGCCTTGCCCTCCTCCTCCACTGATGCAGTTCCACTCCCCAGAGCAGGGTCAGGAGTGTGTCTTTGGAGGGTCAAGAGTTCCCTGTGGCTTGATCACTGTCTAACCCTGGTTGAGGCCTCGTTTTCTCTGTGCACTCGAACTCATCAGATTCAAGGCAAATTCCCTTGATCTCTTTCCTGCAGCCTCTACTGTGGTGAAGGTAGGCCAGAGGTTTTCTAACTGCCTCTCACAGCCATCTGCCCAAATTACTATGACAGCCACCTAACCAGTCTTTTGTCCCTTTCAACCTATTTCCTTTCTGCAGGCAGACAGGTTTTATTAACATACAACCTGAGATTAAAAAGACCGTCATGCCAGTGCTGGCACAGATGGGTAGGAACTGGAACACCCCTACATTTTGGTAGGAATGAAAAATGGTTCAGTCATGTTGGAAAACAGTTTGGCAATTACTTAAAAATTAAACATTCACTTGGCATATGCCCTGCAATCCCACTTCTTACCCAAGAAAAATAAAATAAAAACAGACTTGTTTTTCATAGAAGTTTTATGTATTATAGGCAAACAGTGGAAACAACTTAAATGCCCGTCACCTGGTGAAGGAAATGTAGTAATCTACACAAAGGAATACCACTTAGTAATTAAATTAAATGAATTACTGATACACACAGCATATATGAAACTCAGAAGCATTATGCTAAATGAGAAGCTAGACACTGAAGACTACCTACTGCATGATTTCATTTATATGAAATTATCCTATATAATAAAGGCCTAATATGAAAATTGTCCCCTTGACCAGGAGTTCGACCAGAAGTTTGACTAGGCGACGGGGCTGGTGGTGGCAGTTGTGGCAGGTGGTGGGGAGGTGGGGGTGGAGGGAGGCGGCCTCGGCCAGCAGGCGCTGGGGACTCTACCCAGGCACGATTTTGTGCATTGGGCCTCTAGTATTTCAGAAAGCCAATCAGTGGTTGCTCAGGGTCCAAACTGGAGGCAAAGGGAGAGGGCTACAAGAAAACTTTTGGGGGTGATGGTGGTTTTATAGCTATATATTTGTTGAAACTCATTGATTTTTTTTAAATTATAAAAGTTGCTGCATAAAATATATCAATAAAATTGATTTTTAAAATAAATAAGGGCCCATAGACACAAACAATAATGCAGTGAAGGCCTAGAAGGGCAGGTTGGAGGTAGGCAAAGGGCAGGGAAATGAGGAAACAGCTGTAATAGAGTCCACAGGAAAAGCTTAGAGCAGATCTATTAGGAGTTTGGCTCCCCCGAGGCCAGGCTGTGATTGGCATGGTGTGTGTGGGGGGGGTGATCCAGCCTATTCTTCTAAAGCTGTGGCTCAAAAATCCAGGGGCATCAAGTGAATTAATAAGCTGATGAACAGGATATACTGGTGAATGTAACAGAGGTTTTGGAATGTAACAGAGGTTTTGGAATGTAACAGAGGATAGCTTGGGGAACTTACCAAAAAGACCGAGGCCAAGCCCCATCCTACTGCAGTGAGCATGGACCTGATCTCTTAATAGATGCTGGCCATGTTGGATGTCGCTTGTTGCCCCACACTCACCATGCTGGACCCTCCTCAGAGCTGTGCACTCTTTCTCTCCTGGAATGCCTGGGCACCTTTCTGGCCCCTGATACTGTCTTGCGCACACATGGGTCACTGTACTTGCCCTTCGGAACATGTTACTTACATGATTGCTTGTTTGGCATCTGTCTTCTCCACTGGCTGTAAGCCTGTGAGGATTGGTGCCATGCTTGGGACAGTGCCTGGCATACTTTACAATATCTGGTCTGTGGCCAGAGGTCTGAGAGATGCCCAGGGGCTTCAGGGGATGGGGGTCATGTCTGTGGCCAGTGTGTGGAGAGAAGCCAGCCCTCTTCTTCCCAAAGCAGAGCCACTGCACATTTAGATATGGTAACATTAACCTGGGAACAAGGCAGGTGAGCAATGGGTTTCCTAGTAAACTGTGCTTTCAAACAAATCAGAGCGTGGGGATTGTCCTCCAAAGGGTAGGCTTCTCCCCCCGTTTTGACTTGGCCAGCTCGGCCTTCATATGTGACCATGAGTGCATCATGTTAAGCTCTGACCCTTCGGGTTCTCTGTGAAAACAAGGGGGCAGACATTAAAGCCACAGTGAGATATCTCTAAAAATCCACTAGAATGACTACAATTGCAAAGATGATCTGTACCAAGTATGGGCAAGGATTTGCTGCTGGAAAGGTGAAACAGTTTGGCAGGTTCCTATACAATTAAAATGCACATCACAGAACCCGGAGAGTCCACCACCAGGCATTCACCCAAGAGAAATGAAAACACGTTCCACCGAAGCCTGATGTAGCAAAGTTTGGAGCAGCTTTATGAATGCTGGTACACACTGGAAGCAATCCAAACCCATCAGTTGTGAGGGGATAATCTACACTTCCCCCACAGCAGGATACTACGTGGCAATGCAAAGGCCAGACCATGGATACACGAATGATCTTAAACACATTACATTCTATGAGAGAAAAAGACAAAGACGAGTGCACGCTGTATGACTCCATTCACGAAATGACAGCTGGAGACCCTGCCTTCAGAAATGGGGCCCCTGGTTGTGGGCGCTGGGCTGGGGGAGGGGACCGGTGGTGGGAAGAGGACACTTCCTGCAGGTGAAGGGGCCGGTGCCTTCATCGTGGTGACCGCTGAACTTGCCAAACTCACTCAACTCAGACTTAAAAGTAAAAAAATAAATAAATATAATTTTATTGTTTGTAAATTATATCCCAATAAAGCTTTTTTGAAAACAAAGGCCAAAGGCTCTAGCAGGTTTGGCTCAGTAGATAGAGCATTGGGCCTGCGGACTGAACGGTCCCAGCTTCAATTCCAGTCAAGGGCACCTGCCTGGGTTGCAGGCTCCATCCCCAGTGTGAGGTGTGCAAGAGGCAACTGATCAATGATTCTCTCTCATCACTGATGCTTCTACCTCTCTCTCTGAAATAAAAATATTTCTTAAAAAAAAATTAGGGACAAAGTAAGTGCTTTTAGAATACCAAGAAGGAAAAAATCAATTTGCAGTTCTGTTTCTTATTGAAATTTAAAATCTTGTCATTCCTTCAGTTATATGGTTGGAGGTGACAGAAAGTAAACAGAACATAGGGCTTTGGATCCAGCAGACTCAGAGACGCTCTTCTCACCTCTGTGGGCTTGAGCCAGTTGCTTAATCTATGTGAGCATAAAGCTATCATTATTGTCTGTATAGTTTTTTGCATTAAAAAGTAAAATAAAACTCAATTCACAAATATGTTTTATTGACCCACATATGAGACAACTATGGCATAAGCTTCTCCCAGTAGTGTGCCTGATGTGGGCTTTAACTGATGTCAGCCTCCTTTATGCCATGAATAAAGTGAGTTTCTTTAAAAAAATCGTTATTGAATTTACTGGGGTGACATTGTTTAATTAAATTATATGTTTCATGTGTACAATTCTATAATGCATCATCTGTATATTGTATTATGTGTTGACAACAAAAGTCAAGTCTCCTTCCATCACCATTTATTCCCCTTTACCCTCTTCTACCTCCCCACACCCTTTCCCCCTGGTGATCACCATCATGAGACCCACCTTCCCTGCTTCCAACTGCTGGCCTCCTGATGGGCTCAGCCGCTGAACCAGGTGCTTGAGCTAATGAGGTAGGTTCTCTGTGAGTCACCAGGGCGGGGTGGTATTCCCTACATTGATACAAGCTCAAACTCAGCGGCAGTGTTGGGTCTGAGGCCACTCAGCTAGTGCCCCAGGGTATAACAGGTCTAGCTGCCATTTGCCGGGTGCCCACAGGCCTCTTTGCTGGGCTGGGGTCTCAGGGACTCATCAGGGTGAGGCCAGTAGGGTTAATCAGGCCTGAGCAGAGTATGGCTGCGTGAAGGGAGGGCTCTGTACCAGTAAGACATGCGAGGAAAAATGGCTCCCAATTCAGTCTGTCCAAGGTTCTGTCAGGAGCCCAAGCTCAACAGGGTGGACTGGGGCTGCTAAGAGTCGGGGGTGGGGCTGCTGCATCTCCTCTGGTTGATGCCATAGGAGGGGAGTGCGCCACACAAGAAAGATGGTGTCTCCTCACACCTGTCAGGATGTCTATCATCAACAAATCAACAAATGACAAGTGCTGGAGGATGCAGAGAAAAAAGAACCCTCGTGCACTGCTGCTGGGAATGCAGACTGGTGCAGTCACTGTGGAGAACAGTATGGAGTTTCCTCAGAAAAATTAAAAATGGACTCCCATTTGACCCAGTGATCCCACTTCTAAGAATATATCCCAAGAAATCAGAAACACCAATCAGAAAGAAAATATGCACCCCTATATTCATAGCGGCACAATTTACAATAGCTAAGATCTGGAAACAGTCCAAGTGCCCATCAGCAGATGAGTGGAATAAAAAACCTATGGTTGCCTTAGCTGGTTTGGCTCAGTGGATAGAGCGTAGCCTGTGGACTGAAGGGTCCCAGGTTTGATTCTGGCCAAAGGCACATGTCCAGGTTGTGGGCTCAATCCCCCCCAGGAGGGGGCTTGCAGGAGGTAGCTAATCTATCTCTCTATCCCTCTCCCTTCCTCTCTGAAATAAATAAAAATATATTAAAAAAATAATACAATAAATAAGAAACCTGTGATACATCTACACAATGAAATACTATGCTGCTGTAAAAAAGAAAGAACTCTTACCATTTGGAACAGCATGGATGGACCTGGAGAGCATTGTGCTAAGCGAAATAAGCCGGTCAGAGAAAGATAAGTATCATATGATCTCATTCATTTTTGGAATAATGAACAATATAAACTGATGAACAAAAACAGATCCAGAGATATAGAAGCATCAAACAGACAATCAAATTTCAGAGGGAAGGCAGAGGGCAGGGGAGGGGGTAAGAGATCAACCAAAGGTCTTGTATGTATGGATATAAGCATAAGCAATGGACACAGACACTAGAGGGGTGAGGGCCTGCCTTGGGAGGCAGGAGCAGGCAGGGAGAGGGCAATGGAGGCAAAAGGAGACATATGTAATACTTTCAACAATAAAGAATTAAGGAAGGAAGGAAGGAAGGAAGGAAGGAAGGAAGGAAGGAAGGAAGGGAGGGAGGGAGGGAGGGAGGGAGGGAGGGAGGGAGGGAGGAAGGAAGGAAGGAAGGAAGGAAGGGAGGGAGGGAGGGAGGGAGGGAGGGAGGAAGGAAGGAAGGAAGGAAGGAAGGAAGGAAGGGAGGGAGGGAGGGAGGGAGGGAGGGAGGAAGATAGTGTCTGGTACAGAACTGTGACTCAGCACAGAGGTCCCAGTGGCTGTTCCCTCAGCTCTCTCTCCAGAGTCCCAAACCCAGTCTCTCCTCACAGGACTCCAGAGAGCTTCTTCTCCCTCCCTGTGCCAGAGTTCACGGGGAGTGGCTGTGAGTGAGATTTTGTGTGTTGGCCCTTTAGGAGGGTGCCTGTGTCTCCTGCAGACTTCCGTCTTTTCCTTGGCAGATAGAATCCTTGCTAGTTTTCACAGCCTGGTCTTTTGTGGACGCCTCTTCCCAGCTCTGGTGCTCTGGGCTGGGGAGCCCATGTGGGTATGGGACCCCTTGTTCCTCAGAGGGCCGAGATATCGCCCCTCCCCCCCCCCCGCCAGAATCTCACCTGCGGCTTGTGGGTGGGGGTCCAGCAGGTTCCATGTCTCCACTCTTCGTACTAGTCTTGATGTGGCTTACTCTGTAAATCCTTGCTTGTAAGCCTGCTGTTCAGCTGGACTGCAGTTTGTTATTCAGGTTGATTGTTTTATATTATTGTCTAAAGTTTTACATATGTCTCCTTTTTCCCCAATTGACCCCCATCCCCTATCCTTCCCAGCCCAAGCAAGCCTCCACAACCCCAGTGTCTGTGTCCATTGGTTATGCTAATATGCATGCATACAAGTCCTTTGGTTGCTCTCTAACCCCTCCCTGCCCCACCTCCCTGCTCCCCTACCATTTGTCTCTGGATCTATTCTTGTTCATCAAATTATGTTGACCATTATATCCCACATAAGAGTGAGATCATGTGATATTTATCTTTCTCCGATTGGCTTTTTTCACTTAGCATAATATTCTCCAGTTAAAAGGTCCTTCTTTTTTTATAGCAGCATAGTATTGCATTGTGTAGATGTACCACAGTTTTTTAATCCACTCATCTGCTGATGGGCACTTAGACTGTTTCCAAATCTTAGCTATGGTGAATTGTGCTGCTATGAACACAGGGGTTCATATATCCTTTCTGATTGGTGTTTCTGGTTCCTTGGGATATAGTCCTAGAAGTGGGATCACTGGGTCAAATGGGAGTTCCATTTTTAACTTTTTCAGGAAATTGCATACTGTTCTCCACAGTGGCTGTACCAGTCTGCATTCCCACCAGCAGTGCACAAGAGTTCCTTTTTCTCCACATCCTCCCCAGCACTTGTTATTTGTTGATTTGTTGATGATAGCCATTCTGACAGATGTGACATGGTATCTCATTGTTGTTTTGATTTGTATCTCTGATGATTAGTGACTTTGAGCATGTTTTCATATCTCTTTGGGCCTTTTGTATATCCTCTTTTGAAAAGTGTCTATTTAGTTCCTTTGATCATTTTTTTATTGGATTGTTTATCTTCCTTTTGTTAAGTTGTATGAATTTTCTGTAAATTTCAGAGATTAAACCCTCATCAGAAATGTCATTGGCAAATATGTTCTCCCATGCAGTGGGCTTTCTTGTTGTTTTGTTGAGGGTTTCTTTTGCTGTGCAGAAGCATTTCATTTTGATGAAGTCTCATTTGTTTATTTTCTCCTTAGTCTCCATTGGCCTAGGAGCTGTGTCTGTTAAGATATTGCTACGACATTATGTCTGCTATTTTGCTGTCTATGGAGTCTTGTAGGATTTTTATGGTTTTTTGTCTTACATTCAAGTCCTTTAGCCATTTTGAGGTTTTTTTGTGTGTGTGTATGGTGTAAGTAGGTGGTCTAGTTTCATTTTTTTGCATGTATTTGTCCAAATTTCCCAGCACCATTTATTGAAGAGACTGTTTTTACTCCATTGTATGCTCATGCCTCCTTTGTCAAATACTAATTGAGCGTAATGGCTTGGGTTGATTTCTGGATTCTCTGTTCTGTTCCATTGGTCTATATGTCTGTGCTTGTGCCAATACCAGGCAGTTTTGAGAACCGTGGCTTGGTAATATTCTTCTGTTTTCTTTTTGAGGAATATGTGGCAATTTTTTCCCTTTAAAAATGTTTTTAATTTATTTCAGAGAGAAGAAAAGAGAGGGAGAGTTAGAAACATCGATGATGAGAGAGAAACATTGATTGGCTGCCTCCTGCACACCTCCTACTGGGAATCTCCTAATGCATGGTTCAATGCTCAACCACTGAGCTATACCAGCCGGGCCAGGGCAAGTTTCAATGCCCTGGAAAGCGGAACAAATTTTAAATCTGAAAACCTGGCTTTGGGAGGAGAAACAAATGAAAACTTTGCCACCGGCCTATGCTGCCTGTTTAACAGATCTGTCTACAGCATGGCTGTTATAGCATCAGAGGATGCCCTGGCATGACACATGTACCCATGGGGGAAGGGGGGAATAATTAACTGCCACCCCACACCCTCTGCCTCCCACCCCCAGGCTTTTAAAATGGTCAACATCCCCAC
Organism: Antrozous pallidus; assembly: GCA_027563665.1. Classification (NCBI taxonomy): domain Eukaryota; kingdom Metazoa; phylum Chordata; class Mammalia; order Chiroptera; family Vespertilionidae; genus Antrozous; species Antrozous pallidus. The sequence continues at coordinate 94,177,321 of CM050508.1, forward strand.
TGGTTAGTAAAAAATTCTTCACTGACACACACCTGCTTGGTGATTTGTTGGCCGTTTTCCCACCCAGCAGGCAGCTGTGGGTAATGTTTAGTCAGAAAAAAAGAGGCTAAATTAAGCAAGACATGTTTACAGTGTAAACCATGTGGAGTGGGGGAGAAATTGTCCCACTGGTCACACCAAGGGTGGCAACAGTATGTGCATTTTACTAGCAAAACAGGCGGCAGCCACCCCTGTAGGCTCCCAAGAGCCCTTGCTGTCAGCTTGTGAGACTTTTGGCAGTGTTGTCTAAAGAAGGCAGCACCTGCCAACAGGAGGCCAACAGAGTGCGGCTCCTATTTCCCAAGCTCACTGGGTGAGAGGAATGTTCTCCAGCCCACAGACAGCCCGGCAGCCCGGGCCCCAGCACTGCTCTCAGCTCAGCTCTGGCTATAATTCTCAGTGAGTTCGTTATGATAAGACTTTGCTCTTTTAAGCCTGCAACTGCTTCAAATCTGCCAGTTTGGGAAAATCGGTCACTTGTAATAGTCAGCATATCTTTGGTTGTGTGTGGTAGAAACCAAATGCAAACTGATTTAAGGGAGGAAACGGAGGAATGATGATAGGCCTTGCTGAGAAGACCACGAGAGGTTGGGCTCTGCTGGAGCAAGGGATTCCAACAAGTGAAGTGTGTCAAGCACCAGCTGCTTCCAGATTTTTGCTCAGCTTTTTGGGGTTGACTTTCTTCTCAGCTCCAATGGTGATAAACGGGCTACCTGAGTTGTGGGCTGGGAGTTAGAGCCCCAATCGTTCCAGCAACAGTCCCAGGGAAGCCACTCAAATTCTGTAACATTCCTGCCTATAGCCCGGATCTGCGACCACCTGTAACACCTCAGGCTGCAGTCACTCCCTTCAAATCACATGGATGATGGTGGGAGAGGTGGTAAACTCAAGAAAAATTGGGGAGGGAGGGAGTGCTAATGCACAGGGAAGGATGCTGGGCAAGCAAAAACAGCACATATCTTTCACAGTCCTTTTTCTGTTTCTTAATTTCCCAGCATGTTGGCATGTTCTGAATCTTAGGTCCTCCCTAGTCCCCATGGTGGCATCAGATAAGTTCCTACTCCTTCTCAGTTGCTAACTGGGTATGTCTTCCACTTGTACTGCCCACATGTGACCTACCCACTCGCTGGGCATTTCCTGGGTACCTACTCTGCTGTCCTTCGCTGAGTGTGAAAGAGAGGGTGAGGGTGGGCACGAAGTTGAAGAAGACCTATCCCAGAGAGACAGACAAGTGAATAGTCACTATAGTGGGGTGTCCCCTAGCTGCTGGCAGCTCGTACTCACTTTTCTGTGTTCCTCATACTGGTTCTCTGGATATTAGAATGAACTGTGAATGGAGAGACAAGGGTGAAGGAGGGGTGTTGTCTTGGAGGAGAGGTTTTACTCCACCAGCCTGCTTGTCACACAAATCTCCCACCCCAGGGCAGACTGGGATAGGGCAGAACTTTTCCAGTGAGGATGTGCGCTGGAGTCAAATGAAGGACTCCAGAATTTAGGGCAAGAAGAACCTCAGAGATTAGTTAACTCAGTGCCTTCTTTCTGTGATCCAAAAACCCGGGCTCAGTGAGTTCCCGCCCAGGCAGGAGAGGACCCGGATCCCCGACTTCCTCCCCAGGTCTCCTACCTCCGCCAGACTGGGGCCTAGGCTTTGTGTAATGTATGCTGATTTCATTTCCTGGGTGGGAGAGAATTAATCAAGTGAGAAAAAAAATAAAAGACAATGCTTTTGGTTTATAGAATACCAAAAAAGGAAGATGGGTTACTGAGAAATATTTCCATTGTAGAAATAGAGGAAATAAGAAAATAACAAGTAGCTAATGTTGATTGGGCAAAAATGCTGGCTGTGAGGTAAGGTAAGAGAATGAGATAAGCAGAGAGCTGAGAGGCACACAGAGGAGCACAGGTGCTTAGCATGTAAAGCTTGCACACGGCTGTATCACAGTTCACTGAATTTGAGACACCTGTGGACTATAAGACTCCATTATTTTGTATAGCATTAGAAAGAACACACTCTGGTACCCCATTAATGAAAGTCTGTGGTCAACTAAAGACCAAGGATAGATCAAGGATTCATGGTTAAGGGCAGGCCAAAGACTCAAATAGGAGGAATTATTTATGTTATACCAATTGGCATGCTAAGCATCACAGGAGAAGTTTAAGACAGATTTCCTAGTGATCCACAAAATTATGGTTTTCTATGAGCTTGGATCCTTGTTGCCTTATTCTCTCTAATGGTATTTTTTTCTTAATCTGTCCATGACTGGCTCAGATATGTACTTTTGGATTAGAGGAATGATGTTTTTCAGACCAATCAGCAGCACAAAATGCTTGAATAAAAATAAAAAGAACATTCTGTAGGACAGTGTCAAGTTTTTTTTTAAAGCACAGCAAAAATAAAGAAACTGATATGTAACTATCAGAAGTTTCAGGGCTGAAAAGATCTTGCTCTAAAAAGAAATAAAAAGGTAATGAGAAGATGTTGAAGGAATCTTGGGTTTGAATCCTGACTCCAATCTTAAAGCCATAGTCCCTAAGCAGAGTTAATGTGCCAAGGAATAATGAGGAAAGTAATAGCTTTGAGGAACAGCTAGCGGACTTCATGCTTCCTACTCTGGGTCTACGAACCGAGGTGTCAGGTTAACTCTAATGAGGGAACTGCTTTAGCTTGTTTTGACTCTTGTTTCATTATTTAATTGTTCAATTCAAAATAACTTGTGTAGAGGATGTTAAAAATGGTGTTAGAGTAAGTGGAAACTACACAGACACTCTCCCACGACCAAACTGGAAATATAACTAAAATACAGAAAAACCACCCTGAAAAATCAACTGAACACTAGCTGGAGAGACAGTGTAATAACCAAGCATGGGAAGTGGAGACTGCATAGAGATTGGTAGGAAGGGCAGAGGGGAGAAAGGGTTGGGTGGGCTCTCACAGACAGCAGCTGAAGGAATATCTTAACTGTGGGGGGGCGGGCTCCCATGGAGAACTCTGGGGTTTAAACCCCAAGCTGGCCCTCCCCAGCCCAGAGCACCATAACTGAGAAAAATGCCCACATATAACACATGGCTGGGAAAAGCAGCAGGGCTGCTGTCTGCCCACCAGAGACTGCTGGAAATGTAGGCACCCTCTTAAAGGGCCAGTGCACAAAATTGGGTATGCAGCCACTCACGTTGGGCTCCAGGAGAGGGAATGCAGTGGACTGGAGCTGAGTGAGGAGAGTCCAGGATTGAGGGCTCTGGGGTTGGAGCTCAGAGGGCAGCCACCCAGGTCTCCTGTGTGAGTCATTCCTCATGCTGCAGAAGGACATCATTCCCCTACAGGAATTTGACATCCAGATGGTTTTGGCCCGGGGGAAAGGCAGTTGCCACAACCTGTGGAAAGAACTCTTGCCCCACCCTGTGTTCAATAGCCTGATCACAATCAAACTGCAAGTAGAGGAGAGGCTTTCAGTTTTTGCCTGATCTCCTTCTGGGTCTGGGGCTAGGAAAAGCAGACCTAGTATACACCTTTGTCCTTTCCAAAGGCATCCAGCTCCAGCAGAGGGAGCTACAGGCTGTGGATTGCTCATGGCCCCAAACAGGGTACTTAGGGCCAGCCAGAAACAGTGTCCAACATTGTCCTGCACTAGATATTGGGAGTCAAAACAGCTCTACCTTTTACATAGACACAAACCCAAACAAACAGCCCAAATGGAGAGACCAAAAAACAACCCCCAAATGAAAGAACAAGAGAATTCTCCATAAGAAGAACTAAATAAAATGGAGATAAGAAATTTATCTGACAGAGTTCAGAATAATGATGGTAAAGATGCTCAACAGCATGAGAAAATATATCCTGCATAATAAAAGGCTAATATGAAAATTGTCCCCTCAACTGGGAGTTCGACTGGGAGATAGACCAGGGGGCAGAGCAGGTTGGCCAACAACCTGCAGGCCCACCCCCTGGCTGGCCCCACTCCCAATTGCTCCCCCACCCCAATCAGGGGTGGGGCCAGCCGGCCAAACTCCCATGGTCCCTCCTCTCTCCCGACCCTGTGAGCCAGCCCCCCTCCCCCACCCCCAATCAGCCCCAATCGCCCACTAGGCCAAGGGAACCTACCTGTGCACGAATTTGTTGCCTACAAAGTAGTTTCATACACCAGGCCTCTAGTAGTAACTGTGAAAAAAGAACAGTGGGAAATAAAGAATGACATAGCACTAATAAAGAATACATTTGAAGAAATACAGCAGATTAGGGGAAGCTGAGGATCGGATCAGTGAATTAGAAGACAGGGTAGAAAAAAATCACTCAGAGAAACAAAAAGAAAAAGCAAACAATAGGACAGCTTCAGGGATCTATGGGACAATATAAAACATAACAGTATTTGCATAATTAGAGTGCTAAAAAAGGGAAGAAAACAAACAAAGGATAGAGAATGTGTTTGAAGAAATAACGGCAGAAGAGAAACGAAAATGGCAGCATAGGTAAACACCTAAACTGCTGCCTTGCACAACAATTTCAAAAATACAACTAAAAGACAAAACGGACATCATCCAGAACCACAGGAAAGCTGGCTGACTGGAAATTCTACAACTAGAAGGAAAGAAAAACACACACAGATAATCAGAGGAGCTGCAAAGCCTGAGGTACAGAGACACATGTGCGTGGAAAGGATGGGCCAGAGAGGATGGGGTGGTTGAGTGCCTAGCTGGTGTGTTCTAGTGGGAAGGAGACGAAAGCTCCAGACTGTGCTGAACCCCAGTTCTGACTGCACTGAACCCCAATTCTGGGCGAGATTCTGGGGACCCAGGCTCATACGGGGGGAATCTGGACTGTAAGGCGGAAACTCAGGGGAATGGCAAAAGGTAGAGGTCCAGAGACACATAGGCAAGTGCACACAGAGAGGACTGACAAATTTCTGGGTTGCACTGAACCCCAGTTCTGAGCAAGACCTTAGGGACCCTGGCCCATATGGGGAGAATCTGGACTGTAAGGCGGAAACTTGGGAACAGTGAAAGGCAGAGGTCCAGAGGCAAGTGTGCGAATGCGTGCAGGGAGGATGGACTGTTGACTGTGCTGCTGGCTTGATCTGACAGGAGGGAGACAGGAGCTCCAGATGGCACTGAACCCCAGTTCTGACTGCACTGAACCCAAGTACCAGGCGAGAATCTGGGAGTCCCGATTCATTGGGGGAGAGACTGGACTATTTGGCAGCAGGCGAAACTCAAGGGCGCCTTTCTCTCAGATGTGTTTGCAGCGATTGCCTGCAGACACTGAGACCCAGGAATCTCGTGGGGCAGGGCTGACTGGCAGCCAAGGTTGTCAGCTCCACCCAGAAACTCCATCAAAGCTGAGCACAGAGGCTTTTGCAATTTTGCAAGTCTTGTCGCATAAGGCTGTCTCCCAGTGTAGACACAGCTGATCCTCTCAGCCAGTTGGCCTAGAGGTCAATTCTTCCCAGTGATACCAAAAACAATCAAGACTTAACTGCAACAAGGTGGTACACACAGTCCACAAAGGGGTACACCAAGAGTGTCCACCTCAAGTAACAGGGGAAGCCGAGATACCTAGCACACAAAGATACCCTACCAACTCAGGGAAGCAGCCAAAACACGGAGACAAAGAAACAGATCTCAAATGAAAGAAATGGAGGAAAACAAACGACTGGATATAGAATTTAAAACCATGGTTATAAGGTGTTTCAAGAGGTTCCTAGAAAAGGCTGATAAATTCAGCAAGATCCTCAAGGATATGAAAAAGGACCAACTAGAAATTAAACATTCACTGACTGAAATAAAAAATATTATACAGAGACCCAACAGTAGACTAGAGGAACACAAGAACCAAGTCAAAGACTTGAAATACCAAGAGGCAAAAAACACTCAATTGAAAAAGCAAAAAGAAAAAAGAATCCAAAAATTTGAGGATAGTGTAAGAAGTCTCTGGGACAACGTCAAGTGTACCAACATCAGAATTATGGGGGTTCCAGAAGAAGAGAGAAAGCAAGATACAGAAAACCTATTTGAAGAAATAGTGACTGAAAACTTGCCCCACCTGGTGAAAGAAATAGACTTACAAGTCCAGGAAGCGCACTGAACCCCAAACAAAAGGAATCCAAAGAGGACCACACCAAGACACATCATAATTAAAATGCCAAGAGCAAAAGACAAAGAGAGAATATTAAAAGCAGCAAGAGAAAAACACTTAATTACCTACAAGGGAGCACCTATACGATTGTCAGCTGATTTCTCAACAGAAACTATGCAGGCCAGATGGGAGTGGCAAGAAATTTTCAAAGTGATGAATAGCAAGAACCTACAACCAAGATTACTCTACCCAGCGAGTCTATCCTTGAGAATTGAAAGGCAGATAAAGAGATTCACAGATAAGAAGAAGCTAAAGGAGTTCATCAACACCAAACCAGTATTATGTGAAATGGTGAAAAGTATTCTTTAAGAAGAGGAAGAAGAAGAAAAAGGAGGAAAAGGTGGCTGCTTTAAACTAGATCATGGATGGAACTGGAGAGCATTATGCTCAGTGAAATAAGTCAGTCAAAGAAAAATAAGTATCACATGATCTCACTTATTTATGAAATATAATGAACAACATAAACTGATGAACAAAAACAGATCCAGAGACAGAGAAGCATTGACTATCAAACCTCAGAGGGAAGGTAGGAGTGGGTGGGGGTAAGGGGAAGAGATCAACCAAAGGACTTGTATGCATGCATATAAGCCTAATCAATGAACACAGACACTGGTGGGAGGGGGTGGGTTAGAGCATGAGTGGGGAGGGATTGGAAGGGATAATGGGAGATGAGGACACATATGTAATAACTTAATTAATCAAGAAATTTAAAAAAAAGAAATAGTGGCAATAAACTTTCCTAACCCGGGGAAGGAAAGTTACAAAAGTTCAGGAGACAGACTGCAATGACTGGAGGGCGGGGAAGAGGCTACAACACCAGGACATCGTGTGGGTCAAACTCGGAAACTACAAATGTGGCCTGCAGAAGTTTGCCATCCCAAAAATGTCCCCCCAAATATTCAGAAAATGAAGCACGAGATTGGAGAATTCCCTGTGTTTTTCTTTGGGTCTAAAGATTGTTACTTGACCTATCAGGCGTTTCCCGTACACGGAGGGGGACCGGGGCCTCCGCTACCAGGGGGTCAGGAAGGTCCACAGTCTTCAAAAACACACTGCATGAAGCGGAAGCTCGTGCCCTGACTTGTTTGGCTCAGTGGATAGAGCGTCTGCCTGTGGACTCAAGGCTCGCAGGTTCGATTCTGGTCACGGACACGCCCTCAGTAGGGGGCGTGCAGGAGGTTGATTGATGTTTCTTGCTCTGTCTCTCATCAATGTTTCTAACTATCCCTCCCTCTTCCTCTCTAAAAAAAAAAAAAAAATCAATAAAATATATATATTTTAAAAAGAAGCGGAAGCTCATTTCCCTGAAATCAAACTGCAGCGGGAAGCCAGGGAGACGCAGGAGAGCGGAAGCCCCCATCTTAAAAGCACATCAAGACGAATAAACCTTACTGGTAAGTGCAGATCTACACGGCCGACATGTCCGAGATCCCCAAGTGCAACCGCAAGCCCACGGTCGAGAGTCCCTGCACCTGGACTCGGAGTGTCTGGAGCGGATGCTCATGTTTGAGCCACCGCAGATGTGCCCCGTTGGGAGGCCTGCCCGCACCACAGCTTCAGCGAGCGCCTGTATCCCGAGACCAAGGTCGTGCGCACCGACGGCAGGGGCTGGGGCCTGGCCACCACGCGGGACATCCGCAAGGGGGGTTCGTGAACGAGGACGTGGGCGAGCAGGTCCACGGAGAGGGGTGCATGGCCCGCATCAAGCACGCGCAGGAGAACGGCATCACGCGCTTCTACATGCGCACCATCGACAAGGACCGCGTCATCGACGCCGGCCCCAAGGCAACTACCCCAGGTTTGTGAACCACAGCTGCCAGCCCAATGGCGAGACCCTCGAGTGGACGGGGAACTGGGAACGGGGAGGCGTGTGGGCCTGTTCGCCGCGTGTGACATCCCGGCAGAGCCGGAGCTGCCGTTTACCTACAACCTCGACTGTCTGGGCCTCGGGAAGACCCTGCGCCATGTGGCACCCCAGCTGCAGCGGGCTCCTCTGGACGGGCCCCGGGGCAGGAGGCGGCGGTCCTGGCGGGGGTCGGGGAGGGCGAACAGCACAGCCTGCCGGGGTGGGCCGAGCGGGTGCCCGCACTGACCGCCCGAACCCGCAGGGCTGGTACCGCATTACCGCCATCCGAATTGCTAAGAATGTCGAGTTCCCTCCCACTGGTTTTAGTTCAAGTTGCGATTGACACGATTGGCGAGTGAACTGTTTCTGTCCCTCGAACCCGCAGAGTAGTTTTTCTGAGTGGTTGGGGCTCAGACCTGGAGACCTTATTGGCTTTGATGAACCAGCTGTGTTTTGAACTAATGGAATTTTCCTCCAAGTGCCCCTTTCTCACAGCAGCCCACCGCTGGCTGCCGGGTCACGTGCTCTCTGCGGAGTGAAGTAAGTGTCGCTGCCCTGTCGGCCTTCAGGGAGCGGCCCCTCGGACCCTTCAGAGAGAGCGCGGCCCCTCGGACCCTTCAGAGAGAGCGGCCCCTCGGACCCTTCAGAGAGAGCGGCCCCTCGGACCCTTCAGAGAGAGCGCGGCCCCTCGGACCCTTCAGAGAGAGAGCGGCCCCTCGGACCCTTCAGAGAGAGCGCGGCCCCTCGGACCCTTCAGAGAGAGCGGCCCCTCGGACCCTTCAGAGAGAGCGGCCCCTCGGACCCTTCAGAGAGAGCGCGGCCCCTCGGACCCTTCAGAGAGAGCGCGGCCCCTCGGACCCTTCAGAGAGAGCGCGGCCCCTCGGACCCTTCAGAGAGAGCGCGGCCCCTCGGACCCTTCAGAGAGAGCGCGGCCCCTCCGACCCTTCAGAGAGAGCGCGGCCCCTCCGACCCTTCAGAGAGCGGCCCCTCGGACCCTTCAGAGAGAGCGCGGCCCCTCGGACCCTTCAGAGAGAGCGCGGCCCCTCGGACCCTTCAGAGAGAGCGGCCCCTCGGACCCTTCAGAGAGAGCGCGGCCCCTCGGACCCTTCAGAGAGAGCGCGGCCCCTCGGACCCTTCAGAGAGCGGCCTCTCGGACCCTTCAGAGAGAGCGCGGCCCCTCGGACCCTTCAGAGAGAGCGGCCCCTCCGACCCTTCAGAGAGAGCGGCCCCTCGGACCCTTCAGAGAGCGGCCCCTCGGACCCTTCAGAGAGCGGCCCCTCGGACCCTTCAGAGAGAGCGCGGCCCCTCGGACCCTTCAGAGAGAGCGGCCTCTCGGACCCTTCAGAGAGAGCGCGGCCCCTCGGACCCTTCAGAGAGAGCGCGGCCCCTCGGACCCTTCAGAGAGAGCGGCCCCTCCGACCCTTCAGAGAGAGCGGCCCCTCGGACCCTTCAGAGAGCGCGGCCCCTCGGACCCTTCAGAGAGAGCGCGGCCCCTCGTACCCTTCAGAGAGAGCGGCCCCTCCGACCCTTCAGAGAGCGCGGCCCCTCGGACCCTTCAGAGAGAGCGGCCCCTCCGACCCTTCAGAGAGAGCGCGGCCCCTCGGACCCTTCAGAGAGAGCGGCCCCTCCGACCCTTCAGAGAGCGCGGCCCCTCGGACCCTTCAGAGAGCGCGGCCCCTCGGACCCTTCAGAGAGAGCGCGGCCCCTCGGACCCTTCAGAGAGAGCGCGGCCCCTCGGACCCTTCAGAGAGAGAGCGGCCCCTCGGACCCTTCAGAGAGAGCGCGGCCCCTCGGACCCTTCAGAGAGCGGCCTCTCGGACCCTTCAGAGAGCGCGGCCCCTCGGACCCTTCAGAGAGAGCGCGGCCCCTCGGACCCTTCAGAGAGCGGCCTCTCGGACCCTTCAGAGAGCGCGGCCCCTCGGACCCTTCAGAGAGAGCGCGGCCCCTCGGACCCTTCAGAGAGAGCGGCCCCTCGGACCCTTCAGAGAGAGCGGCCCCTCGGACCCTTCAGAGAGCGCGGCCCCTCGGACCCTTCAGAGAGAGCGGCCCCTCGGACCCTTCAGAGAGAGCGGCCCCTCCGACCCTTCAGAGAGAGCGCGGCCCCTCGGACCCTTCAGAGAGCGGCCCAACTGACCCTTCAGAGAGAGCGGCCCCTCCGACCCTACAGAGAGAGCGGCCCCTCGGACCCTTCAGAGAGCGCGGCCCCTCGGACCCTTCAGAGAGCGCGGCCCCTCGGACCCTTCAGAGAGAGCGGCCCCTCGGACCCTTCAGAGAGAGCGGCCCCTCGGACCCTTCAGAGAGCGCGGCCCCTCGGACCCTTCAGAGAGCGCGGCCCCTCGGGACCCTTCAGAGAGAGCGGCCCCGGACCCTTCAGAGAGCGGCCCCTCGGACCCTTCAGAGAGAGCGGCCCCTCGGACCCTTCAGAGAGCGCGGCCCCTCGGACCCTTCAGAGAGCGCGGCCCTCGGACCCTTCAGAGAGAGCGCGGCCCCTCGGACCATTCAGAGAGCGGCCCCTCGGACCCTTCAGAGAGCGGCCCCTCTGACCCTTCAGAGAGAGCGGCCCCTCGGACCCTTCAGAGAGAGCGCGGCCCCTCGGACCCTTCAGAGAGCGGCCCCTCGGACCCTTCAGAGAGCGCGGCCCCTCGGACCCTTCAGAGAGCGGGCCCCTCGGACCCTTCAGAGAGCGGCCCCTCGGACCCTTCAGAGAGAGCGGCCCCTCGGACCCTTCAGAGAGAGCGCGGCCCCTCGGACCCTTCAGAGAGCGGCCCCTCGGACCCTTCAGAGAGCGGCCCCTCGGACCCTTCAGAGAGAGCGGCCCCTCGGACCCTTCAGAGAGAGCGGCCCCTCGGACCCTTCAGAGAGAGCGCGGCCCCTCGGACCCTTCAGAGAGCGCGGCCCCTCGGACCCTTCAGAGAGAGCGCGGCCCCTCGGACCCTTCAGAGAGCGGCCCCTCGGACCCTTCAGAGAGCGGCCCCTCGGACCCTTCAGAGAGCGCGGCCCCTCGGACCCTTCAGAGAGAGCGCGGCCCCTCGGACCCTTCAGAGAGCGGCCCCTCGGACCCTTCAGAGAGCGGCCCCTCGGACCCTTCAGAGAGCGCGGCCCCTCGGACCCTTCAGAGAGCGGCCCCTCGGACCCTTCAGAGAGCGCGGCCCCTAGGACCCTTCAGAGAGCGGCCCCTCGGACCCTTCAGAGAGCGGCCCCTCGGACCCTTCAGAGAGAGCGCGGCCCCTCGGACCCTTCAGAGAGCGGCCCCTCGGACCCTTCAGAGAGCGCGGCCCCTCGGACCCTTCAGAGAGAGCGCCCCCTCGGACCCTTCAGAGAGAGCGCGGCCCCTCGGACCCTTCAGAGAGAGCGCGGCCCCTCGGACCCTTCAGAGAGAGCGCGGCCCCTCGGACCCTTCAGAGAGAGCGCGGCCCCTCGGACCCTTCAGAGAGAGCGCGGCCCCTCGGACCCTTCAGAGAGAGCGCGGCCCCTCGGACCCTTCAGAGAGAGCGCGGCCCCTCGGACCCTTCAGAGAGAGCGCGGCCCCTCGGACCCTTCAGAGAGAGCGCGGCCCCTCGGACCCTTCAGAGAGCGCGGCCCCTCGGACCCTTCAGAGAGAGCGCGGCCCCTCGGACCCTTCAGAGAGAGCGCGGCCCCTCGGACCCTTCAGAGAGAGCGCGGCCCCTCGGACCCTTCAGAGAGAGCGCGGCCCCTCGGACCCTTCAGAGAGAGAGCGGCCCCTCGGACCCTTCAGAGAGAGCGCGGCCCCTCGGACCCTTCAGAGAGCGCGGCCCCTCGGACCCTTCAGAGAGCGCGGCCCCTCGGACCCTTCAGAGAGAGCGCGGCCCCTCGGCCCCTTCAGAGAGAGCGCGGCCCCTCGGACCCTTCAGAGAGAGCGCGGCCCCTCGGACCCTTCAGAGAGAGCGGCCCCTCCGACCCTTCAGAGAGAGCGGCCCCTCGGACCCTACAGAGAGAGCGCGGCCCCTCGGACCCTTCAGAGAGCGCGGCCCCTCGGACCCTTCAGAGAGCGCGGCCCCTCGGACCCTTCAGAGAGAGCGCGGCCCCTCGGACCCTTCAGAGAGAGCGCGGCCCCTCGGACCCTTCAGAGAGAGCGCGGCCCCTCGGACCCTTCAGAGAGAGCGGCCCCTCCGACCCTTCAGAGAGAGCGGCCCCTCGGACCCTTCAGAGAGCGCGGCCCCTCGGACCCTTCAGAGAGAGCGCGGCCCCTCGGACCCTTCAGAGAGCGCGGCCCCTCGCACCCTTCAGAGAGAGCGCGGCCCCTCGGACCCTTCAGAGAGAGAGCGGCCCCTCGGACCCTTCAGAGAGAGCGCGGCCCCTCGGACCCTTCAGAGAGCGCGGCCCCTCGGACCCTTCAGAGAGCGCGGCCCCTCGGACCCTTCAGAGAGAGCGCGGCCCCTCGGACCCTTCAGAGAGAGCGCGGCCCCTCGGACCCTTCAGAGAGCGCGGCCCCTCGGACCCTTCAGAGAGAGCGGCCCCTCGGACCCTTCAGAGAGCGCGGCCCCTCGGACCCTTCAGAGAGAGCGCGGCCCCTCGGACCCTTCAGAGAGAGCGCGGCCCCTCCGACCCTTCAGAGAGAGCGCGGCCCCTCGGACCCTTCAGAGAGAGCGCGGCCCCTCGGACCCTTCAGAGAGAGCGGCCCCTCCGACCCTTCAGAGAGAGCGCGGCCCCTCGGACCCTTCAGAGAGAGCGGCCCCTCGGACCCTTCAGAGAGAGCGGCCCCTCGACCCTTCAGAGAGAGCGGCCCCTCGGACCCTTCAGAGAGAGCGCGGCCCCTCGGACCCTTCAGAGAGAGCGGCCCCTCGGACCCTTCAGAGAGCGCGGCCCCTCGGACCCTTCAGAGAGAGCGCGGCCCCTCGGACCCTTCAGAGAGAGCGGCCCCTCCGGACCCTTCAGAGAGAGCGGCCCCTCGGACCCTTCAGAGAGAGCGGCCCCTCGGACCCTTCAGAGAGAGCGGCCCCTCGGACCCTTCAGAGAGAGCGGCCCCTCGGACCCTTCAGAGAGAGCGCGGCCCCTCGGACCCTTCAGAGAGAGCGGCCCCTCGGACCCTTCAGAGAGAGCGCGGCCCCTCGGACCCTACAGAGAGAGCGGCCCCTCGGACCCTTCAGAGAGCGCGGCCCCTCGGACCCTTCAGAGAGAGCGGCCCCTCGGACCCTTCAGAGAGCGCGGCCCCTCGGACCCTTCAGAGAGAGCGCGGCCCCTCGGACCCTTCAGAGAGAGCGGCCCCTCGGACCCTTCAGAGAGCGCGGCCCCTCGGACCCTTCAGAGAGAGCGGCCCCTCGGACCCTTCAGAGAGCGCGGCCCCTCGGACCCTTCAGAGAGAGCGGCCCCTCGGACCCTTCAGAGAGCGCGGCCCCTCGGACCCTTCAGAGAGCGCGGCCCCTCGGACCCTTCAGAGAGAGCGGCCCCTCGGACCCTTCAGAGAGCGCGGCCCCTCGGACCCTTCAGAGAGAGCGGCCCCTCGGACCCTTCAGAGGAGCGCGGCCCCTCGGACCCTTCAGAGAGCGCGGCCCCTCGGACCCTTCAGAGAGAGCGGCCCCTCGGACCCTTCAGAGAGAGCGGCCCCTCCGACCCTTCAGAGAGAGCGCGGCCCCTCGGACCCTTCAGAGAGCGCGGCCCCTCGGACCCTTCAGAGAGAGCGGCCCCTCGGGACCCTTCAGAGAGCGCGGCCCCTCGGACCCTTCAGAGAGAGCGGCCCCTCGGACCCTTCAGAGAGAGCGGCCCCTCGGACCCTTCAGAGAGAGCGCGGCCCCTCGGACCCTTCAGAGAGAGCGGCCCCTCGGGACCCTTCAGAGAGAGCGGCCCCTCGGACCCTTCAGAGAGAGCGCGGCCCCTCGGACCCTTCAGAGAGAGCGCGGCCCCTCGGACCCTTCAGAGAGAGCGCGGCCCCTCGGACCCTTCAGAGAGCGGCCCCTCGGACCCTTCAGAGAGCGGCCCCTCGGACCCTTCAGAGAGAGCGGCCCCTCGGACCCTTCAGAGAGAGCGCGGCCCCTCGGACCCTTCAGAGAGCGGCCCCTCGGACCCTTCAGAGAGCGCGGCCCCTCGGACCCTTCAGAGAGCGGCCCCTCGGACCCTTCAGAGAGCGGCCCCTCGGACCCTTCAGAGAGAGCGGCCCCTCGGACCCTTCAGAGAGAGCGCGGCCCCTCGGACCCTTCAGAGAGCGGCCCCTCGGACCCTTCAGAGAGCGGCCCCTCGGACCCTTCAGAGAGAGCGGCCCCTCGGACCCTTCAGAGAGAGCGGCCCCTCGGACCCTTCAGAGAGAGCGCGGCCCCTCGGACCCTTCAGAGAGCGCGGCCCCTCGGACCCTTCAGAGAGAGCGCGGCCCCTCGGACCCTTCAGAGAGCGGCCCCTCGGACACTACAGAGAGCGGCCCCTCGGACCCTTCAGAGAGCGCGGCCCCTCGGACCCTTCAGAGAGAGCGCGGCCCCTCGGACCCTTCAGAGAGCGGCCCCTCGGACCCTTCAGAGAGCGGCCCCTCGGACCCTTCAGAGAGCGCGGGCCCCTCGGACCCTTCAGAGAGCGGCCCCTCGGACCCTTCAGAGAGCGCGGCCCCTCGGACCCTTCAGAGAGCGGCCCCTCGGACCCTTCAGAGAGAGCGCGGCCCCTCGGACCCTTCAGAGAGCGCGGCCCCTAGGACCCTTCAGAGAGCGGCCCCTCGGACCCTTCAGAGAGCGGCCCCTCGGACCCTTCAGAGAGAGCGCGGCCCCTCGGACCCTTCAGAGAGCGGCCCCTCGGACCCTTCAGAGAGCGCGGCCCCTCGGACCCTTCAGAGAGAGCGGCCCCTCGGACCCTTCAGAGAGAGCGCGGCCCCTCGGACCCTTCAGAGAGAGCGCGGCCCCTCGGACCCTTCAGAGAGAGCGGCCCCTCCGACCCTTCAGAGAGAGCGCGGCCCCTCGGACCCTTCAGAGAGAGCGCGGCCCCTCGGACCCTTCAGAGAGAGCGCGGCCCCTCGGACCCTTCAGAGAGAGCGCGGCCCCTCGGACCCTTCAGAGAGAGCGCGGCCCCTCGGACCCTTCAGAGAGAGCGGCCCCTCCGACCCTTCAGAGAGAGCGCGGCCCCTCGGACCCTTCAGAGAGAGCGCGGCCCCTCGGACCCTTCAGAGAGAGCGCGGGCCCCTCGGACCCTTCAGAGAGAGAGCGGCCCCTCGGACCCTTCAGAGAGAGCGCGGCCCCTCGGACCCTTCAGAGAGCGCGGCCCCTCGGACCCTTCAGAGAGCGCGGCCCCTCGGACCCTTCAGAGAGAGCGCGGCCCCTCGGACCCTTCAGAGAGAGCGCGGCCCCTCGGACCCTTCAGAGAGAGCGCCGCCCCTCGGACCCTTCAGAGAGAGCGGCCCCTCCGACCCTTCAGAGAGAGCGGCCCCTCCGACCCTTCAGAGAGAGCGCGGCCCCTCGGACCCTTCAGAGAGCGCGGCCCCTCGGACCCTTCAGAGAGCGCGGCCCCTCGGACCCTTCAGAGAGAGCGCGGCCCCTCGGACCCTTCAGAGAGAGCGCGGCCCCTCGGACCCTTCAGAGAGAGCGGCCCCTCCGACCCTTCAGAGAGAGCGGCCCCTCGGACCCTTCAGAGAGCGCGGCCCCTCGGACCCTTCAGAGAGAGCGCGGCCCCTCGGACCCTTCAGAGAGCGCGGCCCCTCGGACCCTTCAGAGAGCGCGGCCCCTCGGACCCTTCAGAGAGAGCGCGGCCCCTCGGACCCTTCAGAGAGAGCGCGGCCCCTCGGACCCTTCAGAGAGCGCGGCCCCTCGGACCCTTCAGAGAGAGCGGCCCCTCGGACCCTTCAGAGAGCGCGGCCCCTCGGACCCTTCAGAGAGAGCGCGGCCCCTCGGACCCTTCAGAGAGAGCGCGGCCCCTCCGACCCTTCAGAGAGAGCGCGGCCCCTCGGACCCTTCAGAGAGAGCGCGGCCCCTCGGACCCTTCAGAGAGAGCGGCCCCTCCGACCCTTCAGAGAGAGCGGCCCCTCGGACCCTTCAGAGAGCGGCCCCTCGGACCCTTCAGAGAGAGCGGCCCCTCGGACCCTTCAGAGAGAGCGGCCCCTCCGACCCTTCAGAGAGAGCGGCCCCTCGGACCCTTCAGAGAGCGCGGCCCCTCGGACCCTTCAGAGAGAGCGCGGCCCCTCGGACCCTTCAGAGAGAGCGGCCCCTCCGACCCTTCAGAGAGAGCGGCCCCTCGGACCCTTCAGAGAGCGCGGCCCCTCGGACCCTTCAGAGAGAGCGCGGCCCCTCGGACCCTTCAGAGAGAGCGCGGCCCCTCGGACCCTTCAGAGAGAGCGCGGCCCCTCGGACCCTTCAGAGAGAGAGCGGCCCCTCGGACCCTTCAGAGAGAGCGCGGCCCCTCGGACCCTTCAGAGAGCGCGGCCCCTCGGACCCTTCAGAGAGCGCGGCCCCTCGGACCCTTCAGAGAGAGCGCGGCCCCTCGGACCCTTCAGAGAGAGCGCGGCCCCTCGGACCCTTCAGAGAGCGCGGCCCCTCGGACCCTTCAGAGAGAGCGGCCCCTCGGACCCTTCAGAGAGCGCGGCCCCTCGGACCCTTCAGAGAGAGCGCGGCCCCTCGGACCCTTCAGAGAGAGCGCGGCCCCTCCGACCCTTCAGAGAGAGCGCGGCCCCTCGGACCCTTCAGAGAGAGCGCGGCCCCTCGGACCCTTCAGAGAGAGCGGCCCCTCCGACCCTTCAGAGAGAGCGGCCCCTCGGACCCTTCAGAGAGCGGCCCCTCGGACCCTTCAGAGAGAGCGGCCCCTCGGACCCTTCAGAGAGAGCGCGGCCCCTCGGACCCTTCAGAGAGAGCGGCCCCTCCGACCCTTCAGAGAGAGCGCGGCCCCTCGGACCCTTCAGAGAGCGCGGCCCCTCGGACCCTTCAGAGAGAGCGCGGCCCCTCGGACCCTTCAGAGAGAGCGGCCCCTCGGACCCTTCAGAGAGCGCGGCCCCTCGGACCCTTCAGAGAGAGCGGCCCCTCGGACCCTTCAGAGAGCGCGGCCCCTCGGACCCTTCAGAGAGAGCGCGGCCCCTCGGACCCTTCAGAGAGCGGCCCCTCTGACCCTTCAGAGAGAGCGCGGCCCCTCGGACCCTTCAGAGAGAGCGGCCCCTCGGACCCTTCAGAGAGCGGCCCCTCGGACCCTTCAGAGAGAGCGGCCCCTCGGACCCTTCAGAGAGCGCGGCCCCTCGGACCCTTCAGAGAGCGCGGCCCCTCGGGACCCTTCAGAGAGCGCGGCCCCTCGGACCCTTCAGAGAGAGCGCGGCCCCTCGGGACCCTTCAGAGAGCGCGGCCCCTCGGACCCATCAGAGAGAGCGCGGCCCCACGGGACCCTTCAGAGAGCGAGGCCCCTCGGACCCTTCAGAGAGAGCGCGGCCCCTCGGGACCCTTCAGAGAGCGCGGCCCCTCGGACCCTTCAGAGAGAGCGCGGCCCCTCGGGACCCTTCAGAGAGCGCGGCCCCTCGGACCCTTCAGAGAGCGAGGCCCCTCGGACCCTTCAGAGAGAGCGCGGCCCCTCGGGACCCTTCAGAGAGCGCGGCCCCTCGGACCCTTCAGAGAGAGCGCGGCCCCTCGGGACCCTTCAGAGAGCGCGGCCCCTCGGACCCTTCAGAGAGAGCGCGGCCCCTCGGACCCTTCAGAGAGCGAGGCCCCTCGGACCCTTCAGAGAGAGCGCGGCCCCTCGGGACCCTTCAGAGAGCGAGGCCCCTCGGACCCTTCAGAGAGAGCGCGGCCCCTCGGGACCCTTCAGAGAGCGCGGCCCCTCGGACCCTTCAGAGAGAGCGCGGCCCCTCGGGACCCTTCAGAGAGCGGCCCCTCGGACCCTTCAGAGGGAGCGCGGCCCCTCGGACCCTTCAGAGAGCGCGGCCCCTCGGACCCTTCAGAGAGAGCGGCCCCTCGGACCCTTCAGAGAGAGCGGCCCCTCCGACCCTTCAGAGAGAGCGCGGCCCCTCGGACCCTTCAGAGAGCGCGGCCCCTCGGACCCTTCAGAGAGAGCGGCCCCTCGGGACCCTTCAGAGAGCGCGGCCCCTCGGACCCTTCAGAGAGAGCGGCCCCTCGGACCCTTCAGAGAGAGCGGCCCCTCCGACCCTTCAGAGAGAGCGCGGCCCCTCGGACCCTTCAGAGAGAGCGGCCCCTCGGGACCCTTCAGAGAGAGCGGCCCCTCGGGACCCTTCAGAGAGAGCGCGGCCCCTCGGACCCTTCAGAGAGAGCGCGGCCCCTCGGACCCTTCAGAGAGAGCGGCCCCTCGGACCCTTCAGAGAGAGCGGCCCCTCGGACCCTTCAGAGAGAGCGCGGCCCCTCGGACCCTTCAGAGAGAGCGGCCCCTCGGGACCCTTCAGAGAGAGCGGCCCCTCGGGACCCTTCAGAGAGAGCGCGGCCCCTCGGACCCTTCAGAGAGAGCGGCCCCTCGGGACCCTTCAGAGAGCGCGGCCCCTCGGACCCTTCAGAGAGAGCGCGGCCCCTCGGACCCTTCAGAGAGAGCGGCCCCTCGGACCCTTCAGAGAGAGCGCGGCCCCTCGGACCCTTCAGAGAGAGCGCGGCCCCTCGGACCCTTCAGAGAGAGCGCGGCCCCTCGGACCCTTCAGAGAGCGCGGCCCCTCGGACCCTTCAGAGAGAGCGGCCCCTCGGACCCTTCAGAGAGCGCGGCCCCTCGGACCCGTCAGAGAGAGCGGCCCCTCGGGACCCTTCAGAGAGAGCGGCCCCTCGGGACCCTTCAGAGAGCGCGGCCCCTCGGACCCTTCAGAGGGAGCGCGGCCCCTCGGACCCTTCAGAGAGCGCGGCCCCTCGGACCCTTCAGAGAGCGCGGCCCCTCGGACCCTTCAGAGGGAGCGCGGCCCCTCGGACCCTTCAGAGAGCGCGGCCCCTCGGACCCTTCAGAGAGAGCGGCCCCTCGGGACCCTTCAGAGAGCGAGGCCCCTCGGACCCTTCAGAGAGCGCGGCCCCTCGGACCCTTCAGAGAGAGCGGCCCCTCGGGACCCTTCAGAGAGCGAGGCCCCTCGGACCCTTCAGAGAGCGCGGCCCCTCGGACCCTTCAGAGAGAGCGCGGCCCCTCGGACCCTTCAGAGAGAGCGCGGCCCCTGGGACCCTTCAGAGAGAGCGGCCCCTCGGACCCTTCAGAGAGAGCGGCCCCTCGGACCCTTCAGAGAGAGCGGCCCCTCGGACCCTTCAGAGAGAGCGGCCCCTCGGACCCTTCAGAGAGCGGCCCCTCGGACCCTTCAGAGAGAGCGGCCCCTCGGACCCTTCAGAGAGAGCGGCCCCTCGGACCCTTCAGAGAGAGCGGCCCCTCGGACCCTTCAGAGAGCGGCCCCTCGGACCCTTCAGAGAGAGCGCGGCCCCTCGGAACCGCTTCCAGCGAACACAGGTGGGCGGGGCCGCCGGGCGCAGCTCTCTGGGTCTCCACTGCCGTGGGCTCTTATCAACACCTGGGGGAAAATGTGTACATTTTTTTCATTTGACGTTTCTTTACCAGTTTCTGGCTTTTATTCTCAATATATTTTTGCTAAACTTGTGTCACAATTAAAAATAAGTAAATAAATAAAGGAAAAGGGGGTGGGGAGGTTGACCTTTGCAGTTTCAAAATGTTAGTTGGCTAAACTTCCTTCTTTGACTGAAAAGATTAATTGTTTATTCTCACAACAACATTTACCACTTTCTACCATAGTATGTATTTATTTTCCTTCTTTGATAATTGCTTTGTCTCACAATACTAGAATGTAAGCTGCTTGAGAACAAAAAAAATTGCTGGCATCATTCATTGCTAAGCCCCAGTGCCTGATACAAATGTGTTGGGATGCATTAATGAAACAAGTAGGATTGCCAGCATTTTCTTAATTGCTGGGGATATAACTACAAACATGACAAGGTTCTTGCCCTTAGAAATGTGGGTACTTGGTGTGGGCTGAGGATAGAAAATAAGCAGAAAACAGATAATAAAGGGAAAACCAACAAGGACTCTCCCTTCAAATGATGGGGCAGCAAGAACTTCCTGAGGAGGCAGCACAGCATCCCCAGGGAGGGAGACAGAAAAATCAGTGGCTGCACATGCTGAGGTGGGAGAGCCCTTCTCCACTGTTTCAATTATAGAAGATAAATAAATCCCAGATCCCAGGGCCTCTGCTTGGGTCACAGGGGGTGTGGCCAGCCTGAAAACCACCACAGGCCCCTCACCCAGACCACCCCATGCCCCAAGGGAATCCCCACCCTGATCCAGGACACCTTTCAGGGCAAACCAGCTGGCCCCCAACCATGCACCAGGCCTCTATCCTAATAAAAAAAATATATATATGCAAATTGACCATCACTCCAACACACAAGATGGCTGCCTCCATGTGGTCAAAGATGACTGCCCTCATGTGGACACAAGATGGCCACCACAAGATGGCTAGCAGGGAAGGGCAGTTGGAAGGGACGAGGTCTGCAAGGGAGGACAGTTAGGGATGACCAGGCTGGCAGAGGAGGAAAGTTGGGGGTGTTCAGGCCTGCAGGGAAGGGCAGTTGGAGAGGACCAGGCCTGCAGGGCAGGGCAGTTAGGGGTGACCAGGTCTGCAGGGGAGGGCAGTTAGGGGCAAACAGACTGGCAGGGGAGCAGTTAGGCATCAATCACGCTGGCAGAGGAGTGGTTAGGGGCAATCAGGAAGGCAGTTAGGCAAGTAGTTGGGAGCCAGTAGTCCTGGATTATGAGAGGGATGTCCGACTGCCCATTTAGGCTTGATCCAAGATTGGGGTCCCAGATTGGAGAGGGTGCAGGCTGGGCTGGGGGACACCCCCCACACACACACACCCCATTCATGAATTTCATGCACCAGGCCTCTAGTTTATTTATAACAGAGGAGATTCTGAAATTGGCCGCTTGTCAGCACAAAAACATAACTTCCATAGTACCACTGCCGATTGAAATGCAAATTAATTTCCTTCTTCCTGCTAGCACAAATAGAAGCAGAGCTAGCCACTGAAATATTTGGTAAGCAATTTAATAAGTACCAAGTCTGCAGATTGGTTACTGGAACTCGAGAAATTTGTAGATAAGAATGTGAAACATTCTATGACTGAATAAATGCACATTAACTCTTGACCCTAGTTAATCCCTAACTTCCCAAACAGTTATAGGGTTTTTGTTTTTGAGAAAGAAGGCCAGAAGTATATCACCTCGATATGATTTGAAAAAATAATTCCAAAATATTGAAATTTACTAATTAAAGTAGAAAAATGCCCCAAATTCTAAGTCCAGTGTTTTACTTCATGTTTATAATTCAGGCCTCACACACAAAAATAATACCTAAGTGAGTACAGAGAGTCGAAAATGGGCAATCCCCTGAACATCATGGCTAAATGTTGTTGAGTGATTATGGTAGTAAAACAAAGTTTTCTTATATAAAATGCAATCTAATATACACTGGAGAACATCAAATTATAAAATGGTTAGTCACATTATTGCACCATTAACATAAGCACATAACTACATGCAGTTAGATAAGCTACAAACTTTCATATCATCAGTATGTTGGATTGCTGATGCCCAGGAATCCTTTGGCAAATATTCTATATAATAAAAGAGTAATATGCAAATTGACCACACCTCCAATCAAGCTACGCCCACAAACCATGGCCACCAGGAACAAATAAACCCCAACCAAGATAGCTGCAGCCAATGAGAGCAGGAGGGAGGCTTGGGTTTTCCTGGCAATGAAGGAAGCCAAGCTTTCCACCTGCCCTTGCTGGCCTAGGCCTCCACTCAATGCTACAAAGTATCAATTATAGAAGATACATAAATCCAACAGAAATGGCAGTAGCTATAGAGCTGGAGAGAGCAGAGTCTAGGATTGCTTGGGCGATGGAGGAAGCCAAGCTTCTGCAGCCCTAGCTCCTAGACCTCCACTCTAGGCTACAAATTTTCAATTACAGAATTTAAATAAACGCAAACAGAAATGGCTGTCTCCAGGGAGCGAGCAGAAGGCTTGGTTCCACTCCAGGCTACGAAGTTTCAATTGTAGAACATAAATTAATCCCAGATCCTAGGGCCTCCACTTGGGTCGCTGGGGGGTATGCCTGGCCTGCAAATCACCATAGGCCCCTCGACCAGGCCGCCCCTCGCCCCAAGGGAACCCCCAACCTGATCCAGGACACCCTTCAGGGCAAACCAGCTGGCCCCCACCCATGCACCAGGCCTCTATCCAATCTAATAAAAGACTAATATGGCCGAGACCGGTGTGGCTCAGTGGATAGAGCGTCGGACTGCGGACTGAAGGGTCCCGGGTTCGATTCCGGCAAGGGCATGTACCTTGGCTGCGGGCACATCCCCAGTAGGGGGCGTGCAAGAGGCAGCTGATCAATGTCTCTCTCTCATCGATGTTTCTCACTTTCTATCCCTCTCCCTTCCGCTCTGTAAAAAAATCAATAAAATATATATTAAAAAAAAAAATAAAAAAATAAAAAAAAAAAATAAAAGACTAATATGCATAATGACCATCACTCCAACACACAAGAGGGCTGCCCCCATGTGGTCAAAGATCCTGCCCCCATGTGGACACAAGATGGCCACCACAAGATGGCCAGCAGGGGAGAGCCGTTGGGAGGTCCCAGGCCTGCAAGGGAGGGCAGTTGGGGGTGATCAGGCCAGCAGGGGAGGGCAGTTGGTAGGGACCAAGCCTGCAGGGGAGGGCAGTTAGGAGTGACCAAGCCAGCAGAGGAGGGAAGTTGGGGGCAAACAGGCTGGCAGGGGAATAGTTAGACATCAATCAGGCTGGCAGGGTAGTGGTTAGGGGGTGATCAGGCTGGCAGGCAGAAGCAGTTAGGGGCAATCAGGGAGGCAGGCAGGCAAGCAGTTTGGAGCCAGCAGTCCTGGATTGTGAGAAGGATCGGGCCTAGATGGGCAGTTGGACATCTCTCGAGGGGTCCCAGATTGGATAGTTTGCAGGCTGGGCTAAGGGACATCCTCCGCCCCCCCCCCCCCTTCCCGTGCATGAATTTCATGCACTGGGCCTCTAGTATTTTCAACAATAAGCAATTATCCAAAGGATGTTGCTAAGCACCCAGTTGTGTGATTTCATAGTTTTTACCCTCTAGTATAGAAATTGGCGGTGTGTGTGTGTGTGTAAAGTGATGCTTCTCAGGGAGGTTTTTTTAATATATATATGTTAGCATTAAGGTATAAATCTCTTTAGGAATTACACCATTTTGCCAATATCTTTTAAGTAAAATGAATTTACTGTAGATTTAAGTGCCTGGGGTCTAGTGCCACCTAGTGTTATGTCATTTTCAGTTATTTTAAACCTAAGCACATACTAGTAAGAATGGAACTTAATGTCCTACTTCTCCCATGCCAGTCCCTGGGCTCCATTTCTAAAAGTCACCAGGTCTAATAAGAATAATGAAAAAGGCACCAAGGATTTCAGTGAAAGGATTTCACATCTTTCTTTTTCTAACATTACCACTAGCAACATAAGCATTCATGCTCATCCTGTGAAACTTTAAGTCCATAGTCAGCTTAATTGGCTGTGTATTGATTATACACTATCTTTCAGCAAGTTATTTAATCTCTCTGGGC
Organism: Antrozous pallidus; assembly: GCA_027563665.1. NCBI lineage: Eukaryota > Metazoa > Chordata > Mammalia > Chiroptera > Vespertilionidae > Antrozous > Antrozous pallidus. The sequence continues at coordinate 94,200,834 of CM050508.1, forward strand.
TTCAGTTTCCTCATCTCTTAGATAGGAATAGTAATATCTATTTCATAGTTTTTATCAAATGAGTTAATATATTTAAAATGCTTACAATACCTGACATACGCTAATATTTAATAAATGTTAATCACCATATTGTTTGAGTCCTTAATGGGAATACAAGTGATGAAAATAGTCTATATTGCTTTCCATTTTAATGTCAGAAGTCAGAAGCTGGGTTCCCTATGACAACTGGGCTGACTGAGAGGTCTATTCTATATATAAAGTCCTCTGCAAATAGTTTCACTCCGTCTGTTGTCTACCCTTTCATTCTCTTAACAGTGTCTTAAAATAAGTTTTATATTTTAAGTTCAACACATCAGTTCTTTTTTTATTTATTTTTTATTTTTATTTTTTTAAATTATTTTTTATTGATTTTTTGCAGTATAATAGTAGTACATGTTTTCCTTTCCCCCTCCCCCTTATCCTCCCCCCAGCCTCCCCCACCCCCCAGCACATATCCCCAGCTTCCCCCCTCCCTGCCCCAGTGTCTTTCATTCATTGGTTATGTTCATATGCATGCATACAAGTCCTCCCGTTGATCTCCCCCCGCATCTGCCTCCCATCCACCCAAGCCTCCCCCTATAGCTTGACAGCCTGTTCAAGGCCATCCTGCCTCTATATCAATCACTCTCCCCTGTTTCTTTTCTTCAAAAATATCTTGCCTCTGCATACTAGAAATAAATGTATAAGAACAAAAAGTGTTTCAGTCTCGGTTTCAATGTCCAACTTTTCTGAGTCCCAGTTTCAGTGTCAAATAGTTCATTATGTGTATAAGTCAGCAATGGTATCCAGATGGTGGGCATATCGTGTCAATGCATGATCCATCCTCTCTGGTTTGGTCCTGGGCTGCCTGCAGACATGCACAGCTGCTGACTGCTAGCATGGCAAGGTGTCGTCAGTGTCCCCCATCTCTGGACCGTCCTCGTGGATGGAACAGGCCCGTCAGTTACTCACTGTCGCAGGAACCCACATGGTCTTGGAGTTGTTCTCTGAAAACACACAAACACATTCTCGACCAAAAGTTAACAAAGGGATCCTCTATGCAAAATAGACTTGGGATTCTTTTTAATTTTTGCCTAAATGATTTTCCTTTGGCTTATTTTGACACCATGTGTGTTTTTTCATGGGTGTCCTGCTATTGTTTTTACAAATGGAATTTACTTTACTGGAGTAAGAATTTTCTAGATGTATTTTACTTACTCGATATTTGTTTTTTGTCCCTTACATGATATTACCCCGCTGTTCCCTCCCCTTTTTTGATTAATGGGGACTTTTGGAAATTTTCTATTGCAGTCTTGATAATTTTAAATTTTAATTTTTGCACACAAAGTGACTGCTTTAGGTTCTTTGGATGTTAGGCAAATTTACAGTGAGATGAACTACTAATAGATTTTTCAGTTAATGTTTTAGGAAAAGCTTTTTGTCCAGTACACTATAATTTTCTTGAGTATTCTCATATTTCACTTGGCCAATTTAAATTAATCTGAAAACTTGATTACTATTTTCCTGTCAATTTTAATACTCAAGCAGAAATCTTAGTTTACCCTGTGAATACTAGTGGAAAGGAATATTTGCAATTTTGAGTAGGTCCCCGAGCATTCCTGGTAATAGACTGCATTTAGATATACAGCAGCTATTGCTGGCCGAGTCTCTGTCTGCCGCCTGGGTCCCCGTATGAGTTGTGTGTGGGAGGCGAAGCAGCCGTTGGGGTAGGAGACCTCCCTTAGGAGGGTTGAGAATTCAAACCCCTGCAAGGTTTGTGGATGAGGGTCTGTGCCCCACCTCTGTTGACCTTTTAGTTCTCTCCTGTTGGCCCCTCTGCGACTGTGCCTGTCTTAGGTTGTTCCTTCCCTGAGGAATCTTACCTGTCTCTGGCTAACCAGCCATCCTCCGGGGCCAAACAGGGTGATGTGAGGTTCAGTTCTGTCTCCTTTGTAGTCTATGCCCCCCTGTGGCCTCCACGTCCAGTACCTGCCTTGGGGTCCCCTCGCGTGCTGGCGGGGTCCCGGTACTGATCACATATCTCGGGGGACCCAGGTTTCTTCTCCAGAGAGGGCCCAGCTCACACCATTGGTCGAGATACAGATCCATGGTGCCAGCTGCCCAAAGGCTTCAGCCACAGCTTGAACTGAAAACTCTGGCATCAGCTGTGTGTATTTGGATAGTAACAAGAAGGTCCCTCTTGGCAGAAAGGGCAAGAAGGGCCAATATAGAATGCTCGGATGCCTTCCCAGTGCCTTAATTCCTTCTGAAAGGGATTAATTTCTTTCCTATCCTTTTTTTAAGTTGCTGCCCAACATTCAAAGAATTAGTTTGTAAGTTTATTTGGGATAATTGTATAATATGCTGTTGTCAAATATCAAATATTATAATGACATTGTAGAATAATATCATGTAAGGGTATTATGGTGTCATGGGAGGTTAAGCAGGGCCTAGCCTAAGGACTGGTCTCCATAGGATATGACAGGCTCTAGGCCATGTCAATTCAATGTCAGACTAGCTGCCATTTTTTTATAATTTTATATAAACTTTGTCAGGGATGTAAAAACACAAATCACTTACCTCAGTTCAAGAGTTCAAGTATATTGACTTTTCCACTTACTCTCACCACCTGCCACTTACCCTGAGGTTTGACATTCTGATGGACTTTTCTCAGTCTCTGGATCTATTCTTGTTCATCAGTCTATGTCATTGATTGTATTCCTCAAATGAGTGAGATCATGTGATATTTGTCTTTCTCTGCCTGGCTAATTTCACTTAGCATAATGCTCTCCAAATCCATCCATGTTGTTACAAATGGTAGGAGCTCCTTCTTTTTTTCCGCGGCGTAGTATTCCATTGTGTAAATGTACCATAGTTTTTTGATCCACTCATCTGCTGATGGGCACTTCGGCTGTTTCCAAATCTTAGCTATGATATATTGTGCTGCTATGAACATAGGGGTACATATATCCTTTCTAATTCGCCTTTCTAATTTCTTGGGGTATATTCCTAGAAGTGGGATCACTGGGTCGAATGGGAGCTCCATTTTTAGTTTTTTGAGGAATCTCCATACTGTTCTCCACAGTGGCTGTACTAGTCTACAATCCCACCAGCAGTGCACAAGAGTTCCTTTTTCTCCGCATCCTCGCCAGCACTTGTCGTTTGTTGATTTGTTGATGTAAGCCATTCTGATAGGTGTGAGATGGTACCGCATAGTCGTTTTGATTTGCATCTCTCGGATAATTAGTGACTTTGAGCAAGTTTTCATGTGTCTCTGGGCCTTCCTTTTGTCTTCTTTCGTGAAGATTCTATTTAGGTCTGTTGCCCATTTTTTTTATTGGATCATTTGTCCTCCTTTTATTGAGTTGGGTGAGTTGCCTGTAGATGCTTGAGATTAAACCTTTATCACTAATAACATTTGCAAATATGTTCTCCCATACAGTGGGTTTTCTTGTTGTTTTGTTGATGGTTTCTTTAGCTGTGCAAAAGCTTTTGATTTTGATGTAGTCCCATTTGTTTATTTTCTCTTTAGCTTCCATTGCCCTCGGAGCAGTATCATCAAAGAAGTTCTTTTGGCATATGTCTGAGATTTTTCTTCCTGTAGATTCCTCTAATATTTTTATGGTTTCCTATCTTACGTTTAAGTCCTGTATCCATTTTGAGTTTATTTTTGTGTATGGTGTAAGTTGGTGCTCTAGTTTCATTTTTTTGCATGTATCTGTCCAATTTTCCCAACACCATTTATTGAAGAGACTGTCTTGACTCCATTTTATGTTCCTGCTTCCTTTGTCAAATATTAATTGAGCATAGTGGATTGGGTTGATATCTGGATTCTCTATTCTATTCCATTGATCTATATGCCTGTTCTTGTGCCAGTACCAGGCTGTTTTAAGAACAGTAGCCTTGTAATACAGCTTGAAATCTGGTATTGAAATCCCACCGACTTTGTGCTTCTTTCTCAGGATTGCTGTGGTTATCCAGGGCCTTTTTTTATTCCAGATGAATTTTTGGAGAGTTTTTTCTAGGTCTGTGAAGTATGCCATTGGTATTTTAATGGGGAGTGCATTAAATTTATAGATTGCTTTGGGTAGTATGGACATTTTAATTATGTTGATTCTCCCAATCCATGAACATGGAATGTTCTTCCACCTGTTTACATCTTCCTCTATCTCTTTTTTCAGTGTCCTGTAGTTTTCCACAAATAGATCTTTTACCTCCTTAGTTAAGTTTATTCCTAGGTATCTTAATTTTTTTGGTGTGATGGTAAATGGGATTGCTTTTTTAGTCTCTCTTTCTGTAAGTTCACTATTAGTGTATAGAAATGCCATAGATTTCTTGGCATTAATTTTGTAGCCTGCTACATTGCTGAACTCATTTATTAAGTCTACTAACTTTTTTATGGAGTCTTTCGGGTTTTTTATGTACAATATCATGTCATCTGCAAATAAGGATAACTTAACTTCTTCTTTTCCAATTTGGATGCCTTTTATTTCTTCTTCTTGTCTAATTGCAATGGCTAATACTTCCAGTACTATGTTGAACAGGAGTGGTGAAAGTGGGCAACCCTGTCTTGTTCCTGTTCTTAGGGGAAATGGTTGTAGTTTTTGCCCATTGAGTATGATGTATGCTGTGGGTTTATCATATATGGCTTTTATTATGTTGAGGTATGATCCTTCTATTCCTACCTTATTGAGAGTTTTTATTAAGAAAGGATGTTGGATTTTGTCAAATGCTTTTTCTGCATCAATTGGTATGACTATGTGATTTTTATCTCTCAATTTGTTTATGTGATGTATCACATTTATTGATTTGCGGATATTGTACCATCCTTGCATTCCTGGGATAAATCCTACTTGGTCGTGGTGTATGATCTTTCTGATGTACTGCTGGATCCGATTTGCTAGAATTTTATTGAGGATTTTGGCATCTATATTCATGAGGGATATTGGCCTGTAATTCTCTTTCATTGTGTCGTCTTTATCTGGTTTTGGTATTAGGGTGATGCTAGCTTCATAGAAGGAGTTTGGAAGTTTTCCATCCTCTTGAATTTTCTGGAATAGTCTGAGGAGTATAGCTTTTAGTTCTTCCTTGAATGTTCGGTAAAACTCCCCTGTGAAGCCGTCTGGCCCTGGGCTTTTGTTTGCTGGAAGCTTTATGATGACTGCTTCAATTTCTTCCACAGTTATTGGTCTATTGAGTTGTTTAGATTCTTCTTGATTGAGTTTTGGGAGGTTATATTTTTCTAGAAACATATCCATTTCCTCCAGGTTGTCCAGTTTGTTGGAGTAGAGTTGTTCATAGTATTTTTTAACAATCCTTTGTATTTCAATTGGATCTGTTGTTATTTCACCTCTTTCATTTCTGATTTTATTTATTAGGGTCCTCTCTCTTTGCTTCTTGGTGAGTCTGGCTAGAGGTTCATCAATCTTGTTTATCCTTTCAAAGAACCAGCTCTTGGTTTCGTTGATCTTCTGTATTGTTTCTTTGGTCTCTATGTCATTTATTTCTGCTCTGATCTTTACTATTTCCTTCCTTCTGCTTACACTGGGCTTTTCTTGTTGCTTTCTTTCTAACTCTTTGAGTTGTTGGGTTAGATAATTTATTGCCGCTGTTCCTAGTTTTTTGCAGTAGGATTGTAGAGCTATGAACTTCCCTCTCAGAACTGCTTTCACTGTGTCCCATAGATTTTGGATTGTTGTGCTATCATTGTCATTTGTTTCCATGATGTTTTCTATCTCTTCCTTAATCTCTCTAGTAACCCAGTCATAGTTTAATAGCATGCTGTTTAGTCTCCATGTGTTCGATTTCTTTGGATTGTTTCTATTGTAGTTGATTTCCAGCTTTATGCCACTGTGATCTGAGAATATACTTGATATGATTTCTATCTTCTTGAATTTGGAGAGACTTTGCCTATGACCTAATACATGGTCTATCTTTGAGAATGACCCATGGGCACTTGAAAAGAATGTATATTCTGTGGCTTTGGGGTGAAATGATCTGAAGATGTCAATTAATTCCATCTGGTCCAGTGAGTCATTGAGAATTGATGTTTCTTTACTGATTTTTTGTTTAGAGGATCTGTCCAATGGTGATAATGGGGTATTAAAGTCTCCTACTATGATTGTATTGCTGTCTATCTCTCCCTTGATGTCCTCTAGGAGTTTTTGTATATATTTGGGTGCTCCTGTATTGGGTGCGTATATGTTTACAAGAGTTATTTCTTCTTGTTGAATTGCTCCCTTTAGTATTATGAAGTGGCCTTCTTTATCTCTTGTTATGTCCTTCACTTTGAGATCTAATTTGTCAGATATAAGTATGGCTACCCCAGCTTTTTTTTCATTTCCATTCGCCTGAATAACTTTTTTCCAACCTTTCATCCTCAGTCTGTGTGCGTCTTTTTTTCGGAGGTGGGTTTCTTGTAGACAGCAGATACATGGGTTGTGTTTTCTTATCCAGTCTATTACCCTATGTCTTTTGATTGGAGCATTTAACCCGTTTACATTTAAAGTTATTATTGATAGGTGCTTATATGTTGCCATTTTTGTTCTTTGCCCCTGTGATCCTTCTTCGCTTCCTATTTCTTTTTACAGCAGATCCTTTAGCATTTCTTGCATTGCTGGTTTGGTGGTGACGAATTCCCTTAGTCCTTTTTTATCTGTGAAGCTCCTGATTTGACCTTCAATTTTGATTGAGAGCCTTGCTGGGTACAGTATTCTAGGATTCAGACCCTTCCTTTGCATGACTTTGTAGATTTCATTCCACTGCCTTCTGGCCTGATAGGTTTCTGTTGAGAGATCACTTGTTAGTCTGATGGGTGTTCCTTTGTAGGTGACTTTTTGTCTTTCTCAGTTCTTTTTTTAATGGATTGTGCTTTTGGTATCATGTTTAAGAACTCTTTAGCTAACACCAGGTCATGGAGTTTCCTTCTGTTTTCCTGTAAGTTTTTTTACGCTTATGTTTTACATTTAGATCTATTATATACTTTGTTAATTTTTGCAGGTGCTAAGTTAGTGTTTCCTATCATCAAAGTTACTTGCAATGGGTTTTGAAATATGCAGAATTCCTTTTCAGTTGTATTGAGATCTGGAACTGTAGTTTGAGGCTGGAAAATATATCTGCTACAAATTTGTGTTGGTACAGAGCTCGTATTTTAACTTTTACCAGCATATATAGTGTGGCATTTCTTGTATTCAAATGTTGTCATGATAATATGTTATCACCATATTAGTTTCAAATGTAAGTGCTGCTCCGACTTCTGATTCTAGGTTGAATTCATTAAGAAACAACAAGCCTGTAGCAAAAACTAAATTCCAAGGCCATTCAGTGTTTGAGGAGGGTTCTTCTCATTCAGAAATTCGCAGTTTTGGCCCTGAAGTTGAAAAGTCTCAACAAAACGTTACCATCACAAAGCCATCAAGCTGCTGTGTGGTGGGGCAAGTCAGAATACTTTCCTTCTTTTTTTAAAAAAAATATTTTTATTGATTTCAGAGAGGAAGGGAAAGGGAGAGATAGAAATATCAATGATGAGAGAGAATCATTGACCAGCTGCCTCCTGCACACCAACTGGGGATTGAGCCTGAAACCTGGGCTGGAATGGAACCTGGAACCATTCAATCCATAGAACGACGCTCTATCCACTGAGCCAGACTGGCTAGGGTCAGAATACTGAGCTTCTATTTCTGTCAGAAATTCCTGGAACTGATGATAGCTAAGTCCACAACAAATGAAGTACACCAGTGACACGACTAGTTCAATAACAAATGATAGGTTCACATTTTTTTTCTTTAAATATTTTTATTTTTCAAAATATATTTTTATTGATTTCAGAGAGGAAGAATAGAAATATCAATGATGAGAATCATTGCCTCCTGTATGCCTGTTACTGTGGACTAAGCCTGCAACTTGGGCATGTGCCCCGACCAAGAATTGAACCATGACCTCCTGGTTCATAGGTCAATGCTCAAGCACAGAGACATACCAGCTAGGCAATTCACATATTTCTTTAAATACTTGCTGTGAACAATACAACAGGCCTTAAACACCTTATATTTTCACAAACTCTACATTTGTCTAAGTCTTTTTCTAGTTCCATGTGTTTCTTTTTTTTTACCACCAACAGCTATGGCACATCTTGGAAGGTTCCACTTCAGTTGTACTGAATGAATTTTCTCTGCACTTGGAAAATATTTTTGCTTATAGTTGTTCCACAGAGAAGCAATTCAAGAGGCTAATTCTTCAGTCATTTCTAGGGTGATAACCTGTCTGCATTAGCCTGGGACTGAGGAGGTTCGCCTCACTCATGTGACTTTCAGGGTTAAAATCAGAAAGGTTCTGGAAAAACCTTGATGAATTGGTCAATCTAGCACTTCAAATCTTGACTTTTTGAACAGTGAGCTGAATAGTATTGGTAAGGTCTTTTAAGTGCCTAGGAAAAACAATCAAAATCAGTTGCCTGGTTTTTATTTTACTTTTATTTTTAGTTTGTTCATCAACCCAAGTCAAATCTCCTTCCATCACCATTTTCAATGGCCTTGTTTTTAAATTAACTATTGTTGCTTCAACTCTTCCAGTAACTTTTTTGCTTAAAGGCTTTTAAAAAAAATGCTTTTATTGATTTCAGAGAGGAAGAGGGAGAAACATCAATGAGAATCATTGATTGGATGCCTTCTGCACATCTTCTACTGGGAATCAAGCTCGCAACCCAGGCGTGTGCCAATGACCAGGAATCAAATCCTGACCTCCTGGTTCATAGGTCAACATTCAACCAATTGAGCCACACTGGCCAGGGATAAAGGCTGTCTTTAAAAGTTCATTTTAGCCCTTGCTGGTCTGGCTCAGTGGATAAAGTGTCGGCCTGTGGACTAAAGGATCCCGAGTTCAATTCTGGTCAAGGGCACATGCCTGGGTTGTGTGCTTGATCCCCTGTGGGAGGCGTGCAGGAGGCAGCCAATGATTCTCTCTCATCATTGATGCTTCACTCTTTCCCCCTTTCCCTTCCTCTCTGCGACCAATAAAAATATATTAAAAATACATAAATAGTGCTTTGGAGGGAAAAAAGTTCATTTTAGCTCTAGCTGGTTTGGCTCTATGGATAGAGGATAGTCCTGTAGACTGAACTGTCTCCAGATTTAATTCCAGTCAAGGGTGCATGCCAGGGTTGTGGGTTCAATCTCCAATAGGAGGTATGCAGGGGGCTGCTGATTAATGATTCTCATCATTGATGTTTCTCGGTCTTCTCCCTTCCTCACTCTGAAATCATTATTTTAAAAAATCCATTTTATTGGACATATTTCTTCAATTGCTGCAATCAAACACAATTTACCTTACCATTGGTAAAGGACTTTCCTTGCTTGCTTAACGAGCCACTTGGAAACATTACCACCTTGTAAATTTACTTCTCTCCTCCTTTGGGTGAAAATACTGTGCTGAGCCCTAGCCAGTTTGGCTAAATGGATAGAACTTTGGCCCTTGGACCAAAGGGTCCCAGCCTCGATTCAGGTCAACAGCAAGTACCTTGGGTTCATGCAGGAGGCAACCAACTGACATGTCTTGTTCACATTAATGCTCGGCTCTCCCCTTCTTTCCACTCTTTAAAAACCAATAGAAAGATATCCTTGAGTGAGGATTAACAAAACTGTCCCAAGATAGTCCATTTAAAATGTTTTAATTCCTCTGCATTTTACGTTGGGAATATTGTGATGAATGCTTAGTCTGATAATGTCTATACACTGAGTGGTCAGATTATTATGATCTCTGAACAGATAACAATCTGGCCACTCAGTGTATGTATGTGTATATATTAGAGGCCCAGTGCATGAATTCGTGCCTGGGTGGAATGCAGCCAACCTGGCCAGGGGGAGGGGACATGGCGGTTGGCCGGCCGGCCTGCCTGTTGAACTCTTTCCTGGTCAAGGGGACAACTTGCATATTAGCCTTTTATCATATAGGATATACACCGAGTGGCTGTATTATTGTGTTCAGAGATCATAATAATCTAGTCACTCAGTGTATAAGTGTATAAGTGTATTTTTAGCACAGCTGATGTGTCACTGCCATCTGAATTGATAAAATAATCCAGCCCACATGAACATGTTCTTTAGACTGGATAGGTATGCACTGGTAAAATATGTAAAACCCATGGTACTGAGACATGTGGCACACAAGGCCATTGAGACAAAACTGTGCTACTGGCATTTGTAGTGCAGCCAGCAAGGAGAACCATCTGGTCTCTATCACAACTGAAGTCTTGTAGCACAAATGCTGCCCTCTCAGCTCACTATCACTTTAAAGATTTACTAAATACTGATAAAGTGTGATGGCAGTTTTCAATGAACGTGGATTAATACAAAAGCACTTTTCAAGGGCATTTGAAAATTAAAAAGTATTTGAGGTGAAAACCTATTTTACTTCAAGACACCCAAGTCCACTTACATACAAATAAATTGTAAAATAAAAACCCAAACACACGTTTTTTTGCTGGTCACTGTTTAAACCATGAAATAAAATTCCACACTAAAGATATTTAAGTGGTTAGTGGTCCATACTAGCTTACCAAAATCTAACTTAACATTAGGAAAGCGACCATATACACATATACTAGTATACACACTTGAATTGCCTTCTCACTGTACTTAATGTCCAGTTTTAACCACTGGATGCAGAAGTCTAACATATCCTCATGGGTTAAATGTGCACAGCCTACACAGAGAACCATGTAGACAATAAAACAGGTTTTATTTTCTTTATTTAGCAAACACTGCAGTTTAGTATTTAAACCTGCAGTTAATGGTGACCCTTTTATGCAGTCACTGAAGGCAGGTATGAATCTGGGAAGAAAACTGAGAGACGGGGACAGAGAGGCAGTGAGCCTGGCTCTAGGTGGGTGGTGTGCGCATCTATGTTTCAGCTGGGGCAGGCAAGTCAGAGTTACCAATTCCTCTTATTGACTCAAACCAACAGTATTTATTCTGATATACAACCCTCATAATAAAATCACATTTCCACAAGTATTATTCATAATACATTCAGAATCACTGATTGCTTTTTCTTCGTCTTTTTTTCCTTGACCATGTAGGTAGGTGTTTTAGTCTCTTGTGTTTGTTCTTTTAAGCCAGATAAGGGCTGTTTGAAAACTATTTCATTATCTTCATCATCATTCATTTCAGCCACTTCAGATTTTCGTTTATCCAAAAATGTTGGTGTACAAACTGGTGTGGGGCCCTAAATTTAACAAGAAATAATAATACATAAATGTGGGAAGACATGAGGAAGGAATTTACCCTTCTCTATTTTCACAGGTTATGCAGTTATTTCAGGCCTGTTTGCATTTTCCAGTGACATGATCACACAGAAAAGAGTTTAGGTGCTGCCGAAACCATTTGGCTCAGTGGACAGAGTGTCGGCCTGCGGACTGAAAGGTCCCAGGTTCGATTCCAGAAAGGACATATACATTGGCTGCAGGCACATCCCCAGTGGGGGGGGGGGGGGGAGGGGAGGTATACAAGAGGCAGCTGATCGATGTCTCTCTCTCATCGATGTTTCTGACTTTCTATCCCTCTCCCTTCCTCTCTGTAAAAAAATCAATAAAATATTTTTTTTAAAAAAGTTTAGGTGCTTAACAAACTTAGTATAAAAAAGTAACAATCGATTATAATATAATATGCTCCATTATAGGATATGAGGTATAAGCCCTAATCTTACATTTGTAAAAACAGTGGCCTCCTCCCTCCTAACTCAGTCACTTTGCTTAAGATGTACAAAGTGTAATAATAAACTCACAATGATAACTTTAAAAAATATATATATATATTTTTATTGATTTCAACGAGGAAGGGATATAGAAAAATCAAGGAGAATCATTGATTGGCAGCCTCCTGCACCTGCCCTATGGCACACAATGATAATTTTTGCTAGTAAACTCAATGTATCTGCTAAAGTTACAAATTAAATGCAAAATTGTTTTTTCCAAATATTTTTATTGATTTAAGAGAGAAGGGGAGGGGGAGAGAGAAACATCAGTGATTAGAGAATCATTGATCAGCTGCCTCCTGCACATGCCCTACTGTCGATCGAGCCCACAACCCGGGCATGCACCCTTGACTGGAATCAAACCTGGGGACCCTTTAGTCCGCAGGCCCAGCTCTAGCCACTGAGCCAAATCAGCTAGAGCTAAATGTGAAAATTTAACAAAGTAATAGAGCAGAAACTGCTTCTCCTCTTCTGAATTATACTGATTCTCAAAATACTAATTTTACCTGGCTATCCACAGTATTCTCAGGAGTTTTAGGGGTGGCTGAAGCCTTGTTCTTTTTCTTCTTAGGCAAAGCCTGCAATAAAGTTTAAGAAACTTCATCAATTTCTATATTTATCAGTTTTAGTAGTTTGAATATATTTACTTTCCCTAACACCTGGCGTGCAAAAACAGAAAAATATTACCTGTCTATTTGTGAATTTCTGAAGGTCGGTGTTTGAGGCTTTGCTCTTCTCCTTTTTACATAAAATCTTAGGTAAACAAACACAAAGAAGTTATTACCTGGCAGGATCACATATTTATATTTTTAACTTACCATTTAATCCTTACACATATTATCAGCAGATCCTTTCTACATAGAAAGCATTTCAATTTAAAAAGCAAACTCCACAAATATAGTGAATGATCTCCAAGGGCAAAAAGTAGAAGCGGGGCCCGGTTGGGGAATGGGCAGAAACTGTAGAGTTGAAGTGAGGCTGAGACCTGAGCTGGCCCAGGGTCCTGCTTTAGAGGGCCAGCTCCCAAATGGTTCGTAAGAGGACCAGGGCCTGCTGCCTGGGACACAGAGGTTTTTAAACACATACTGTTAAAGATTATGTTTAGGATTTAGGCAAAAAATTAACAACTGTCAGTCTTCTAGTTTCTGGATAAGGCTAAAAGACCTAACAAACTTAGAAAGAGATGCCATCCATCTCTTAGCAACAAAGTAGCTGTTTGAAAATAACTGAAAGGGTCTGTGAAAGATAAAACCAATCTCAGAATTCAGTGAAGAAATAAGATCGTTACCTCTCCTAGCCATACCTGAGTGACCTGCACCCTTATTTTGTAGTGCAAGACATAGCTCTCCACCAGGAAAGTGGGAAGGAGAATCAGCGAGCAAGGACATGGGGACTGCTGAAGGATATTTGTGCTGACTCAGCTTCACAACAGCAGGTTCGCTATTCTAACCCCTGCTCACTTAACTCACAGATGACACTGCTGAAATCTGATATGCACTTTATTTCCAATTTAAAAGGACAAGAAACAAAATTTTAACTGGAATGGCATCAAAAGGATGGTCAATGTATAGTCTTCATGTTTACTGATACTATGTAATACCAAACTTCATTTAATTCTGGTAAGGACACTTTTAATAGCAATCTAGCAGCATTGTGGTTTTGTTTGAATAGTGATTGAACTTCAATAATTTACTGGTAAAAGAGATCATGAAAACCTAACCCTGCTCTGAAATTTCCTTTCTGTACAATGTAGATCATAGAATCTGGTCTGACACACTTTAGGAAGAACTTACAATGCAGTGCCTCAAAAATTTAGTCAAACCCTAGTATTGGTAAGCACTGAGCTAGACACTTTATAGAGAAAACTATAATCATGTTACAGCTACTGAGGTACAAAGCCCACCCCCAAGAAGAAAAACACAAAATATATTTTCTGAAGAAATATTTACCAATGAAGGAAAATCATAATTAATTCCCTTCTTAGCTAGTCTCTTTCTGAGTAATTTTTCTTTCTTTTTAAATCGCTCCTCCATCCGCAGCTTTTCAAGAAGTGTCCGGTTCTGATTATACCGTTTCACTGCTGGGTAAGAGGGGTTCTTAAACGGAAGATGCCACTCTCTAAAAAGTTCTTCATGTACTTTCTCAGGTGGCATAAAATGACCTATATGCAAAAAAGAAACAAGTTTTTAACCAAATGGGAGGGGTACAGCATAGCACTGATTCACACGTGCAGTCCTCTATCACCTTTTCTTTTACCTCCTCAGCCCCTCCTTCATTTCTGTGAATGAACTCAGGCCGTCAATAAGGCTGCTGGGACTCCTTGTCATGGCAGGAGGAACCCAAACGAAGACATCCTGGTGAGATGCTGCCTGGGCAGCCTCATCAGCTGCCTGATCAGATGTGCCTGACTTGGGTACCTGGATAGTCACTCCCTCCTCCCCCCCGCCCCTCACAAGCTCCCAGAAACGTAACTGCCTCTGAAGGGCCCTGGGACCCAGATAGGGCTGTGCTGAAATGTCAACCTGGCGGCGCTGGTTTGTGTAGGTGAACTTCTAATCTGGTGTTGTCATGGTTTCTCTGGTAGAAGAGCTGTACCAATGCCATTTAGACTGACTATGAACTGTGACTCCCCACTTCACTGTTATCCTATCTAAAACCCATTCATGGTTCCCACTATCCTCAGGACATATACTGAACTCCCAGATTTATAAGGACTTCAAAGACCTGGCCTCCCCTTGTCTTCTCCCTCAACTCTTGCTCTTCTCATAATCCCTCATAGGCAGATACTGCTAGTCACTCTAGCTTTGCATTTGCTGTCCCCACAGCCAAGATTCAACCTTCATTTCCTCCCCAGTAAACCTGGCTCGCTCCTATTTCAACTCCAGATATTAATCTATTGATTTTAGGGAGGGAAGGAAAGGGAGAGAAACATCAATGATGAGAGAATAATTGATCAGCTGCCTCCTGCACTCCCTCTACTGGAGATCCAGCCCACAACTCAGGCATTTGCCCTTGGCTGGAATTCAACCTGGGACCCTTCAGGCCACAGGCTGACATTCTATCCACTGTGCCAAACCGGCTAGGGCCAGATTTTAATCTAAACCCTTCCTCAGAAAAGAAGCCTTCCACATTTTTAAGGTGGGTTAGTTGCTCTTCCTGTGCTCCTAAAATCACTCCCCAATTCCATCTGAGTACAAACACAGCTGTCTGGTTTAGATGTAAAATTCTGACTAGAACTGATCTTTGCACCATTCTTAAGGGAATCTTCGCAGAAATGAAGTGGGATGTCCAAGGAGCTGAGCAATGTGTCCTTCACACTACAGGCACCCAACACAGCACTACAGGAAGACAAGCGCACTTACATTTTAAGAGTCTTTCACCAAAAAGGTAGTTGTTCATTGTTTCAGCAACGATCTTGGCAACATCTTCAGATTCAAATTCCACAAAGGCATAGCCTTTGCTATTTCCAGTCTGCAATTAAAAAATTCACCACACAAACAATTAAACACCAATCCTATCTAATAAAAGAGAAACATGCAAATTATGGTACCTTTGCTACGCTACCAACCAATCAGGAGCTGGGGGTGAGTTGGCGTGGCCAGGGTGATCGCGCCTGCTGGGGGTCAACCGCCCAGGGCCCCAGCCTCAGAGCGTCAGCCAGAGGCTTGCGGCCTTAGTCCTGGGCAGAGCAGGGTGATCCTATGCTCTGGGGGTTCCCGCCCAGGGCCCGAGCATCAAACAGAGGCTTGCGGCTTTGGCTGGGGGCGGAGCAGGGCGATCGCGTGCTGGGGGTCAACTGCCCAGGGCCCCATCCTTGGAGCAGAGTGATCAAGCTCGCTGGGGATCCCCTGCCCTCGACCTGAGCCTCGGACTCTTGACCAGAGGCTTGGGGCCTTGGCCGGGTGGAGCCAGAGATCAGAGGAGATAGATGTGAACTGTAGAGGAAACACCTTTTCTGACAGCTCACTGGCTAAGCTCCCTGTAACGCCACTGGTAATATTCTTAGTAACTTGGGTATAACAATCCAAAAAAGTAACCTGGGGTATTTCCACCACACTCCTGGAGATAAAGACAAAGGTCTGGTGCTGGAGGGCTAAGAAATATATCATTTCCCTAGGCAGTTTGGATCAGTGGATAATGCCTGGTTTGCCAACCGCAGGGTCCGGGTTATATTCTGATCAAGGGCATGTACCTAGGTTGCAGGGTCCTCCGTGGGTAGGGCCCAGGTCAGTGCTCATGCCGGAGGTAACCAATCAAAGTGTTCCTCTCACTTTGATGTTTCTCTCTGTCTTTCCCTTTCTCTTCTACACTCTTTAAAAATCAATGGAAACACATCCTCAGGCGAGGATAAAAAAAGAAAAATAAAGAAATGTCATATCCTATGAAAGACACATCTTGAAAATGCCTAAAGAAAGTTGTCATTTTTTATGGTGAAGGGACAGAGTCTAGGTTGATGAAAACATCTTGGTGGCTGCGGCGACTGGCAGCGGCTGAAGCAGTGGGGTGATGGGGTTGGTGCCTTTCCCTCATCAGCCTGGTCACCTCTCACAAAGGGAGGCCAGACTGTGGCTTAGGCCCACTCCCCATGGAGAACAGGCCTAAGCCATCAGTAGGACATCCCCTGAGGACTCCCAGTATGTGAGAGGGGGCAGGCTGAGCTGAGGGGACCCCTCCCCACCAGCGCATGAATTTTGTGCACCGGGCCCCTAGTAAATCAATAAACTGCTAAAATTCCATTAATTTAAATAATGCACACCAGCTCCATTAGCAAATTACATTATGGCATATAATGTGGAAACTATTATGGGAAAAGAAAAGATCCCAAAAAGGCTGAACATGCCACTGACATCAAGGCATTCCTGAGATCTAATCTCACAGTAAGTCCATAACCACAGATGGAATTGATTTAACAGTTTGAACTCTTCAAAATAGTCAATATTAAGAAAAACAAAGGAAGTACAAAAGAGAAGAAGACTATTTTACACAGGCTGAAGAGCAACCAAATGCAATGCAGGAATCACGACTGGATCCCAGAACACGTGAGGAAAATGGTAGCTGAAGATTTCTGGGACTACTGGAGAATACGTGAAGATGGCAAGTCCATGCTAGACTAGCGGTTGCCAACCTTTCGGACCTCACGGACCATCAGCAGGCCACAGACCACGGGGTGGCTATATCGTGTCCTGATTCCTAGTAGATTTACGATGAAGTATTTCAAGTCTTTATGACTGCTATGTTCTTCTAAGATTCGGTAAAACAAAGTGTGTATTTTTATAGCTATGGAGACATATAGCTAATGTGTCAGGGTGTTACTGATGGGTGAACCCAGGGGAGGAAAGAGATGTTCATCACATTACTATTCTTTCCACTTCTCTGTAGACTTGAACATTTTCAAAATACAACTCTAGGGGAAACCATGATTATATTACATTATAGAAACATTTAGAGAAGATCCTCAAAAAAGGAAGAAAAGTTTTTGAAAAAGACAATAAGAACGGCAAAAGAATAGGCAGTTCACGGAAGAGGAAATTCTAATGGCTAATAAACCCAGAATGACACTCAACAAAACCAACTTAGGTCAGAAAGATGTTAAATAACTGAACAGAAAGGTTAAGTAGTGTCTCATAGAACTTTTATTTCAATTATGTGTACATACATGTATATGTGTGCTGACTCCTCCTATAAAACTTATAATGTTCCCAGCAGCTTCATCCAAGAGTGAAATATTATAAAAACTTAATGTTCAATGGGAAGCTAGATAAATAAACTTGAGTATGAGTATGTTCAAGCAGAGGAACATAGCAATGACAATTAATGTATTAGAGTTACATGGATTAAGCTCAAAATAGATAGTTGAATGAATAAATAAAAGTGTAGAAAGAGGGAACACTACTATACAATCTATATGGACACACGTAGTAAAGATTTCCAAAACACATACAGCAATGAAAAACACTGACTTCATGAACAGTAACTTCCTGGACATGGGAGAAGGTGCAGAGGACTGGGGAAGGGTACAAAAGGGACCTCAAGTCTATTTTTCTGAAGAAAAAAAAAAAAAGACCAGAAGCAAGTTGATATTTGATAAAGCAAAGCAGAGGGTATCTAAAAAAATCACTTAATCATTCTCTGGTAGACTTCACGCCATTTGAAATAGCTCACCCACATAAGCAGCAACCATTATAAATAAATAAATGGGGGAAAAGGGGAGGCACACAGAGAAAATGTATTATTTTGGTTAGGATTAGAGAAATACCAGGGCATTTTAAACTTGAAATCCCCTTTAATGTTGAGATGTTGATTTGACAAAATACCTGTGACTTTTGGACAACTAGCGAAGATGGATGCATACCCTAGCCACTCACCTGCCAAGTAAAATATTAAATTTAACTTTGATCTGTTATAACTCAAGTGGGGCAATGTGAAAAAACTGCATCAAGCACTCCAAGGAGGGAACCAAGATGGTGGCACAGGTAAACACCTATACTGCTGCCCCACACAACCATTTTAAAACTACAACTTAATGACAGAACAAACATCATCCAGAACCACCAGAAAGCTGGCTGAATGGAAATTCTACAAATAGAAGTAAAGATAAAAGACTCAGAGGAGCTGTGGAGGGCAGAGTTGCAGAGATGGGGACAGAGGTGCGGAGACCAAGCGGAAAGGGTGGGCAGCTGAATACCTGGCTGGTTTTCTCGAATGGGGAGGGAGACAAAGGCTCCCCACTGCACTGATCCCCAGTTCTGGGCAAGTCTCAGGGAACCCAGACTCATACGGGGAGAAATTGGACTGTCAGGAGGAAACACAATGAAATTCGGGAGCTGCAGAGGTCTGAGAGCTCATGGAGAGGGTGCATGGCTGGTGCTATCATTCAGGAGGAAAAACAATCTCTGGACTGCATTGTTTTCCAGTTTCGGGTGAGACTTTGGGTATCCAGACTCATTTGGGTAGAAACTGGACTGTCTGGCAGTGGGCAAAACTCGAGAGCAGCTTTCTCTCAGAGGTGCGTGGAGCCATTGCCATGGGACACAGACCCAGGTGTCGCTTAGGCCGGGGCTGATGGGAAACCAAGGATGACTTCTCAGCCCTGAGACTCCACCCCATGCAAACTGAGCACAGAGGCTGTCCCAGCATGGACAGAGCTGATCCTCACAGCCAGTTGGCCTGGAGGTCAACCCCTCCCAGTGATACGAACAACAATCTAGGCTTAACCACAACAAGACTGTGCAGCCCATAAAAGGGTGCACCAAGAGTGTCCACCTCAGGTAACTGGGGAGGCTGAGCCACTGTCCCGTAAAGGACAAATACCACACAGGCTACTCGACCAAATCAGGGAAGCAGCCAAAATGTGGAGACAAGGAAACAGATCACATTTGAAAGAAATGGATGGGGAAAAAAGACTGGACATAGAGTTCAAAACCATGGTTTTAAGGTTTTTCAAGATATTCCTAAAAAAGGCCTATAAATTTAATGAGACGCTAGAGGATATGAAAAAGGACCAACTAGATATTAAGGATACACTGACTGAAATAAAAAATATTATACAGAGACCCAAAAGTAGACCAAAGGATTGCAAGAATCAAGTCAAAGTTTTGAAATACAAAGAAGCAAAAACCACCCAGCCAGAAGAGCAAAAAGAATTAAAAAAATTGAAGACAGTGTAAGGGCTTCTGGGACAACCGCAAGCATACCAACATCCAAATTATAGGGGGCGCCAGAAAAAAAGAAATGAGGATACTGAAAACCTATTTGAAGAAATAGTGACCAAAAACTTCCCCCACCTAGTGAAAGAAATAGACTTATAAGTCCAGGAAGCACACAGAACCCCAAACAAAAGGAATCCAAAGAGGACACATCATAATTAAAATGCCAATAGACTTATAAGTCCAGGAAGCACACAGAACCCCAAACAAAAGGAATCCAAAGAAGATACATCATAATTAAAATGCCAAGAACAAAAGACAAAGAGAGAATATTAAAAGCAGCAAGAGAAAAACAGTTAGTTACCTACAAGAGAGCACCCATATGATTGTCAGCTGATTTCTCAATAGGAACTATGTAGGACAGATGGGAATGGCAAGAAATATTCAAAGTGATGAGTAGCAAGGACCTACAACCAAGATTACTCTACTCAGCAAAGCTATCATTCAGAATTGAAGGTCAGATAAAGAGCTTCACAGAGGAGAAAAAGCTAAAGGAGTTCATCACCACCAAACAAGTATTATATGAATGCTGAAAGGTATTCTTTAAGAAGAGGAAGAAGGAAAAGGTAAAGATAAAAATTATGAACAACAAATACATGTCTATCAACAAGTGAATCTGAAAATTAAGTGAATTAAATTCGATGAACAGAATAAACTGGCGAACATAATAGAATCAGGGGCATAGAAAGGGAGTGGACTGACAATTAGTGGGGAGAAAGGGGTGTGGGAGGTGCAGGAAGAGACTGGACAAATGTTGTACACCTGATAGAGGAGTAACCAAGATGGCGGCATAGGTAAACACCTATTTTGCTGCCCCACACAACAATTCCAAAACTGCAACTTAACAACAAAACAAACATCATCCAGAATTACCGGAAAGCTGGCTGAGTGAAAATTCCACAAATAAAAGTAAAGATAGGACACTGTGACTCAGAGGAGCACTGGAGCGCAGCCTTGAAGATACGCCCGGAGAGAGGTTCGGAGCCATGTGTGCGCGAGAGAGAGAGAGCTGTAGCGCAGGCGTCAGCAAACCCGGCTGGATTTCTCCAACGGGGAGGGTGGAAGGTCTGGGGTAGGCATGCTAAAAGCCGGGAGTGGCAGAGGTCTGCGAGTTTGAGGAGAGTGCGCTAAACTTGGAACAGCAGTTTGCACGTAAACTTGGGAACAGAAGTGCGCGACCATGCAGAGAGGACTCGTGACTTGCTCCCTCGTTCGGGAGACCACCGGACTGCTTTGTTTTACAACCCTGGGCGAGACTTTGGGTGTGCAGACTCATTTGGGGAGAGGCAGAGTTGTCTGGCAACGGGTGAGGACCGGCAGCGGCTTTCTCTTGGAGGTGCACAGCCGTTACCACTGGCACAGAGACCTGCGCAGCATAGGGTGGGGCTGATGCTGCGTGCTCAGCCCGGAGACTCCGCCCACCCAACCTGAACACAGCTCATCTCCACACCCAATTGGCCTGGAGGTCTTACCCTCCGAAGTGCTAACGACAACAAGCTGGCCTTAAATTCAACAATACTGTACAACTCATAAAGGATTGCAGTAAGAGTATCCACCTCAGGTAACTGGGGAGGCTGAGACACTGTCCCTTAGAGGACATCTACCACACAAAGTTAATCGACCAACTCAGGAAAGCAGCCACAATGCAGAGAAACAGAAAGAAATCAGGTGTGAAAGAAATGGAGGAAAAATCACGAGTAGACATAGAGTTCAAAACCACAGTAATAAGGTTTTTCAAGAGGCTCCTAGAAAAGGCCGATGAAATTAATGAGAACTACGAGGAAATGAACAAGACCTACAAGGAACGATATGAAAAAGGACCAACTGGAAATTAAACATACACTGACTGAAATAAAAAATATTACACAAAGTCCTAAAAGCAGTTCAGAGGACCGCAAGATCCAAGTCAAAGATATGAAATACAAAGAAGCAAAATCCACTCAGCCGGAAAATCAAGAAGCAAAAAGAATACAGATAATTGAAGGTAGTGTAAGGGGCCTCTGGGACAACCTCAAGCATGCCAACATCCGAATTATGGGGGTGCCAGAAAAAGAGAGAGAGCAAGGTAATGAAAACCTACTTGAAGAAATAGTGACCGAAAATTTCCCCCACCTGGCGAAAGAAATGGACTTAGGAGTCCAAGAAGCACACAGAACCCCAAAATATAGGAATCTAAAGAGGACCACACCAAAACACATAATTAAAATGCCAAAAGCAAAAGACAAAGAGAGAATATTAAAAGCAGCAAGAGAAAAACAGTTAGTTACCTATAAGGGAGCACCCATACGATTGTCAGCGGATTTCTCAACAGAAACGATGCAGGTCAAATGGGAGTGGCAAGAAATATTCAAAGTGATGAATAGCAAGAATCTACAACCAAGATTACTCAATCCAGCAAAGCTATCATTCAGACTTGAAGGTCAGATAAAGTGCTTCGCAGATAAGAAAAAGCTAAAGGAGTCCATCACCACCAAACCAATATTATATGAAATGCTGAAAGATATTCTTTAAGAAGAGGAAGAAGAAAAAGGTAAAAATATAAATTATGAACAACAAATACACATCTATCAACAAATGAATCTAAAAAATCAAGTGAATTAATAAGCTGATGAACAGGATAAACTGGTGAATATAACAGAGTCATGGGCATACAGAGGGAATGGACTGACAATTATTAGGAAGAAAAGGGGTGTGGGAAGTGCAGCAAGAGACTGGACAAAAATCATGCAAATATGGGAGAAGGCGGGGGGAGGTAAGGGCGGAGGGTGGGATGGGTACCAGGTGGAGGGGAGCTATAGGGGGATAAAAAAGGGGGAACAATGAAATTAATAAAATGAGCAATAAAGATAAAAATCATACACCTAAGGATGAGGACAGTGCAGGGGGGGGGAGGTAAGAGCAGAGGGTGGGACGGGTACTGGGTGGAAGGGAGCTATGGGGGGTGGGGAGGAATATTGTAAAAATCTGAACAATAAAGATTTATTAAAATTAAAAAATACAATAAACTACACCCCTCCCAAAAAATACTGCATCAAGAATAATAGACATTCCGGGACGCTGACGACACCTTGCCATGCTAGCAGTGGGCAGCTGTGCGTTGTTGCAGGTGGCCCAGGACCATACCAGAGAGGATGGATCTTGCATTGCCACGATGTGTCCACCATCTGGATACCATTGCTGACATGTACACATGAAGAACTATTTGACACTGAAACTGGGACTCAGAACAGTTGGACATTGGAACTGACACTCAAACTTTTTTTGCTCTTATACGTTTGTTTTCAGTATGCAGAGGCAAGGTATTTTTGAAGAAAAGAAACAGGGGAGAGTGATTGCTATAGAGGCAGGGTGGCCTCGAACAGGCTGTCAAGCTACAGGGGGAAGGCTGGAGTGGAGGGGAGGCAGATGCTGGGGGAGATAAACCGAAGGACTTGTATGCATACATATGAGCACAACCAATGAATGAAAGACACTGGGGTGGGGAGGGGGGCAGGTGGGGACATGTGCTGGGGGGTAAGGGAGGCTGGAGGGAGGATATTGGGGGGGGAGGAAAACATATTTACTACTATTAAATATAAGTTATATTGTAAATAAAATAAATAAAATAAAATAAAATAAAAATAAAGAAAAAAAATAATAATAGAGATTCCAACAAGAGGTCCTATGGTTACAACAATAAAAGTGTATGTGTGCAGTAAAAAAGTAAACAGCCATTCCTCTATTACTGAAACAAACCACAAAAACATTTTTAAATTAGAAGGTAGGGATGACACAACAATAACACACACACACACAGTCCCAAGAACCTCACATTCACGACCTGGTCTAATCTTTAATCAGATACTCCTAGGACTTTGGTGCTATTTCACTCATATTTTGCAAATGAGAAAACTAAAGCATGAAGAAGTTATGTAAGTTGTCCATACAACTAGTAACCCATGGAGACCAGGCCTTGAACATAGGTAGCCTGGCCCCAGTGTTCCTATTCTTCACCATTCCCTATACATACCTCTGCTATTATAGGGGTGCATATACCCCAGGCTAACACAAGAGATAGGAACTTTCTCCTCAAACTGAAGTCCATGTGCTGCTGACTTAGTAGCTGCAGCACACACATGATTCGTTTACCAAAACTGTGCATGTAATTACAGGATCTGGGGCAACTACTCTCTTTAACAGTAAAACAAACATCTACAGTAATCCGATGTTGTTTTAGATTCTAAACCTCACCCAGGAACCCTTTCTGGAGTGAAGTCTGGTAAGAATAACATGTAAACACTCCCTCTACACTGTCAATGATGATGTACTTTTGAAAAATAAAATAAATAACCTACTTCAATACAAAAACCTTACCCTTTTACTTCTGGACAGCTTGAATCTCGTAACAGTGCCAAACTGGGAGAAATATGCACGGATCTGGGTTTCATAAAGTGCTGGAGGCAGGTGGCCCACATAAATTACTCCAGGAGTAAGTTTTTCTTTTTCTTGCTTCTGTTTCTGAAGACATAAAAATCAAGGAAATACTTTTTTAATTAAAAAAAATCACATTGCAATAACCTTGGAAAACCCTGGCTCTCCGTCCAAACCTAGAGTCTCTTTCACTCTGGGAGCAGCAGAGCTAAAGGATCTGCCCCCACGAAGACAGGGCCAAGCGGCTTTCTCAGCGCAGCACCCGGCGCGAGGAAGGTGCTCAGTTTCTCTACGTGGACTCAATGGTGCGCGAGTAGGCCTCTACCCATCTGGCCGGAGAACTCCACATACACATAGCCTTCCATTTTGTCTGCAGATCGCCGTTTGTTCGAACCCGGCCAATCGAAAATTCCCGGACCACGGTGAACCTTCACGACGTCGACAAACCTATCCACATGTCTTAATTCCACACGTGTATCTCAAGCTAAAAACCATGGTAAATGTAGCAAGTACTGTCTTCTAAGAACCACCCCCCCCCTCCCCCGCACAGACAAACCTGCTGCATTCGCGGCGCGGCGGCAGCGTGTGGGCCTCGCGCGGGGTCATTGCGGGGCGAGAGCCATCCCAGCGGCGGCTCGTTCCTCCCCTCGCGCCACCCCGCTTGGCTCCGCAGGAGGACCTGCCGGGCCAAGCCATCATTTCCCCATCAGCACCACCTTCCCCTCTCGGGGCAGCCTCGTCGGCCAAGCCCGTGGGAGACCTGAGAGGCAGCGGAGGCAGGCGCGGGGCGAGGCCGGGACACCGGGCTCCACAGTCCCGCGCGTTGCGGAGGCAGCTCCCGGGACCGGGGAGGCCGCTCACCTTAGTCGCGCGCCGGCGGGCCTGAGCCACCTCCTTGTGAAAATTGGCATCCTCCTGGGGGTTCAGAGACAGGAGCAGCGGAGCTGGGCCTGAGATGACAGCCATGCCTAAGAACCCCAGAGCCCCACGCGGCAGCCCCGGAAGTTCCTGAGCCCGTAGCTCCTCCCAGGCGGAAGTGGAGGCGGAGGAGGTGCCCCCACGCAAGGAAGAGGGTGGGGAGGGAGGGGGGAGCTTGCAAGGGGGAGGGGGGCGGCGGGCGCCCCCTGCTGGTGAGGCGCCACTTGGCCTCGCTCTCTTACCTGCCCTTTGCTTAAATCAGTGATGGGCAACCTTTTGAGCTTGGTGTGTCAAAATTCGCCAAAAAACCGAGCATAACTCGGGTGGTGTGTCACTTCGAGAAAAAAACCCCATAATTTCACGACATTTATAGTTTAAATAACAAAAATGTGTAATTATAATATATAACTGTATTTAATAAGCCCAAATCTAATTATTTAACTTACCTGCTTACTGACTTCTTTGTTCATCTGTCAGTCGGTTTCTTTTGTTGGTCTTGATATTATTTAACTTGTGTGGGGTGCCGTGAACTAAGATAAGTGAGGGGGAGGGGGAATTCTTTAACTAACCTGCCTATTAATGACTTTTTTGTTTCTGAATTTCATTGGCTAAACCTTCAATTGAAGGTTGGTATTTTGTACACTTAAGCCCAAGCAATTGCTACTAACTTAACCTGTCAATCTGTTTTTTGTTGTTGTTGGTTTTGATATTATTTAATGCTGAGAATAAGGTCTCACAAAAGTACGTAGAGGGAAAAATTGTGAGTAAAGCCATTGCTATATTTTTCAGGGTGCTAAAAGTGTCTGGTAATCGGTTCCAGGTGCTCCAAATTTCCTGTTCGTAGTGGCATTCCTCTTGATTCTCCAAGCGGCACCTTTCCAGATTCTCAAGCTTTGACCTCAAGTTGACAAACACCTGAGCCCAGATGCTGTCTTAAAATTCTGCAAGTTGCATCTCCAAATCATCAATTTGCATTCATTGGAAACCATTTAATTCCAAACTACTGTAGACTACTACATCAGGATACTTAATTATTTTTATGGTCTGTTCTAGGCTTCTAAATTGATTACATCTATCATTGAACTGGTCAAGTAACGAGTCTAAAACATGCTGGTACTTTATATGCAAGGGTTCCATTTCATTTTGTACAGCTGCACTGGCCTTCTCAAAATACATTGTTACTCGAGTAAAATACTTATAAGTTTTAGTTTCTACATCTCACTTGAAAATTTTAAGTTTACTTTCAAAAGCTTTTATGTATCCAAACATAACGTCAATACTTTTGCCAAAACTTTGTAACTTTAAGTTCAGTTCATTAATATGAACAGAGAGATCTGTAAAAAATATCAGGGTGTTGACCCACTTATCATCACTGAGCTGAGAAAAGTTTCCCAGATCCTTATCCTCAAGCAATACCTTAATTTCTTCAAAGCACTCCACAAAGCGCTCAAGAACTTTGCCTCAGCTCAGCCATCTTATATTATTGTACATCAGCAGTCCACTGGAGGTGGAATCAACCTCCAGTAAAAGTGCAGAAAATTCTCACTTGTGAAGGGGGCGAGCAGCTATGAAATTAACTATTTTTGTAACAACTGACATTAAGTCGTTTAAGTTGGTGAATCCTGCCTTAGCACATAAGACCTCCTGATGGATAATACAATGAAAAGGCACAATCAGATGTCCAATAGCTTCCGTAAACAATTTGACAAATCTGACTTTTTTCCCCACCATGTTTGGTGCCCAATCTGTCATCACTGACACAACTTTAGAGATATCAATGTTTAGGTTATGGAATGTTTGTATAATAAGCTTACATATTTCACTTCCTGATGTACTTGTTTGCACTGATACTAACGTTATCAACTCCTCTCTCATTGTGAGACCATCAGAATATCAATCAATAATGGCCAATTGAGCATGTGATGTAACATCAGTAGTTTCATCAAGAGAGATTGAAAAATATTTACAATTACTTATGTCTCTCTTTAATTGTTGTTGTATGTTTGTGTTCAGTCTCATTATTTGGTCTTTTATGATATTTCTACTGAGTGGTAACTCAGATATTCTCTTAATAATTGCATCTTTACTCTGCATATCATGAAATAGAACTGGTGCACATCTTAGGAGAGTTTCTTTAATAAATTCTCCCTCACTGAGTGCTTTTCCATGCTGAGCTATGGAGTGAGCAATGCTCAAACTTGCAGATGTTAAATCTGTAGAGCCTTTTATAAATTTAAGGATGAATGGATTGGCTCTTATAAAAGTGTAGCTGCCTGGAAATGTATTCCTTCCTTCCATCCTCAGTTTTTTTCAAGAGCTGGGAATGATGAGTTTCAAAATGTCTATTTATATTCCACGTTTTACTTACTACCATTTCAGTACATAGAATGCAAAATAATCTGCCATTTTTTCCTATAATGCCATACATCTTGGTCCATGTCTCTTGAAAGGGTCGACTACTGCTACTACCACTTCCTTTACTTAACCTTGGTTTTTTATTTTTTGGGTTCTCCATCAGGGGGGTAGTGACAGAAGGTAGAATTATAGATAGCCTGTTAGCCCTGCAAGCAATTACCAGTTAACTAGCCTATCTGACCACAAGATGGCACATGTAACTGTCTCTTAAGAAAGGGCAGGGTTAATAAGCAGAAATAGGGGTTAATAAGAATGCACAACAGTAATAGTGGTGAAATGGAGTCTGCACTATGCTGCAAAATGGCATTCCTTATATAAATTAAGATGGCTGCCACTATTTCTAATGGCAGAAAATGGCACCCATAGCACAGGCCCTCGCCTCTCCCAGCCTCCCCCTCACTTATCTCAGTAATGATGGTCAATTAGAAATCCACGAGACCCCAGAACAGTAGATTGGATGATGGTTGCTGTGGTTATGTGGTTGCTGGTAATGACCATCACAGGGCCCCCAGAGATGGGTCCCCCGCTGCTCCCTGCTCCACTGGCCAGAAGTGAGGTCAAAGATCCCCTAATGGCCTAACCGGAAGTCCCAGAACTAGACACTCCATGCCGGAGTTCTGTTGTTTTGGCCTCCAGACCTCTGGCACAGAGTGTCTACACTACACTGCACTACAGCAAATGTTTCATCCTCAGCTACTGCACCTGGCCGTGCAGTAGCCGACGATGAAACATCTTTCTTGGCATGTGGCCCCATACTTCTCTGTATGCAACTGCATGGTGGCTGCGTGTCATTGAAAATGGCTACGCGTGTCAGTGCTGACAAGCGTGTCATAGGTTCGCCATCATGGGCTTAAATGGTAGATGGTAATTTAATTGTTCCCGCTTACTCTGCAGCCAGCCAATTTTTGCAGAGGGAGCGGGGAGGGCAGGGCAAGAGGCAGGTAGGATGTTTAAAAAATTAATTCGAAAATAAGACTGATCTCGAGGTCTTGCTACCCATACTTTAATTCTTTTTCTTTTGTTCACTCACTTGTTGGTGAGCCCTTACTGTGTGTCCCTGTGCTGCTTCCCTTAGGGAAATTCCAGACTAGGGGGAGGGCTGAATAAAGGACATCTGAGGGTGGGATTGGTGCTCTGGAGTCCCCTGGGGAGGAGGCACACTGGGTGATCAGTGGGGCCTCCTGCAGGAGGTGGAATTTGAGCTGAGACTTGAAGGTTGGAAGGAGCCACTGTGAAGACCTGGAAGCCCATATGCCAGCAGGAGGATAGCACATGCAGTGTCCTTAGGGCTGTAAATAAGGAACCCTCCAGTATGGCTGGAGCTCCCTGAGTGAGGAGAGGAGGGGAGGGGAGGGCGCAGATTGGAGCTCTAGGGCTCTGTGTGTCAAAGTTTAAAGCTTGAGATTTATTATAAACTAGAGGAGGCCCGGTGCACGGAATTCTTGCACTTGTTGGGGGGGGGGGGAGATCCCTCAGCTCGGCCGGCCTGCACCTTTTGCAGTCCCAGACCCCTCAGGGGATGTCTGCCTGCCGTCTTAGGCCTGAACCTCCCTTCCCCCCAGCCTAAAGCAGCTCTCAGACATCCTTCTTGCAGTCTGGGGCTCTCACAGTGCAGGACCCCTCACTCCTTACCACTCGCCTGATGTGGAGGTGGGAGAGGCTCCCGCCACTGCTGCTGAGCTTGCCAGCCATGAGTCTGGCTTCTGGTGCTAGCTTACTGCTCCTTAGGAGCTGATCCAGCTCTCCCCCCCCCCCCCCCCCCGTGCGCACCCCCCCCCCCCCACACACACACACACTGGTTGTTCAGGAATGTCTTTCTTGCCTTGGCTCTCCCAGCTTTGGCCCTCCCAGCCCCTGCTTCGACTGGAAGGTCATCCAGAAGGACGTTCGGCTGTTCAGTCTAATGAACATATTAGCTCTTTATTATATAGGATGAAAGTAGATATGAGGGTTTTAAGCAAGGTTGTGGCTGTTTATCCCTTTCAAATAGTAAAGGAGAGTGGATTGTGGAGGAAGCAGGGAGGAGTGAGGCTACAAGAATGGTTCAAGCAGAGCTGGTCTGGGGGATCAAGGCAGCAGCTATTCTGGTGAAGTATGGTAGCAATCATCTCAGATAGAAACTGCAGTTTTTAAATTTAACTTTAACCCTGCTGTTTGGCTTCTGTACTTATTTGCTTGCTAAAGCAATAGAAAAGTTGTTTTGATTTTTCTGAACTTATGTATGCTTTCCCAATCGATTGAATACTCCATTGATGATGGTTTGAATATCCCATTGATTATGATCTCGCTTGTTATCAAAGCACATTCTTCTGGGAATCAAGATAGCTCAATTACCCTAAATTGTCTCAGTAGCTACAGATAATAAGTTTCGGTTGACTCAGTGGTCCCGGAATCTGGACAGCACAGTTATTCTAAATTGTATCAGTGGTTCCAGATAATGCGTTTCTATTGATTTAGTGATCTGTAGACTCAAAACTATACTTAATCTTTATAGATAACTAACTTGCTCAATTTCATTTCTGTAACTGCTTCGTGCAAACCAGGTTCCTCATTCCAAACCCAAAGATGTAATTGATACCTTTGTGATATTCTGCCAATATAAGCCAGATGTGGCGAGCTTTTCGGGGCTGCCAGATCTGGAGCATGTTGCCCCTTGTAGCCGCCGGCCTTTAATAAATGACTCCATAATTCGTCCTTTGTGAGATTCGGGGTACAATACAACACCAGAACCAGCGAGAGCCAGGTTTGGCTGGTGCCCACGTGCAGGTGCAGGAAGAGTGGGGGTAAGTCTTCAGGGTAGAGTGATAGGAGGGACTAGACCCGGTTGGGCTCGGGCTGCTTGTCGCTGTGTCTAATAGAAAAGGCTGGGTTGAATCATACTAGGTGTTTATTGAGAAGGCTAGCCAACCAAGAAGACAGGGTGCTTACAAGTATCAAATTCTGCCTCCCAGCAAGATTCAGGGGACAGGATTCTAAAGGGGAAGGGGCTGGGGTGAGGAATGCAGCTATGTGCAGGCCTGGGGGTCTGCAGGTGTCAGCTATTGTCCTTTGAAGAGATGATGTTGATGAAATGATGTTTTGATTCCTGATGGGTTGTCCTGACCATACTTATCAGTTCTGTTTACTGAATTCACAATTGAATCACCTCCCCAATCGCTTTGTACAGGCCTTGAAAAGTAAAGTTTAAGAAAAACTTAACCCCCTATGTATACTAATAAAAGCCTAACTGGTCCTTGCACTCTCGGGCAATGCCTTCATATCATCACAAGATGGCTGCCACAAGATGTCTGGCAGGTGAGGGCAGTTGAGGGTGACCAGGCCAGCAGGGGAGGGCAGCTGGGAGCAACCAGGCCTACAGGGGAGGGAAGTTGGGGGCAACCAGGCTGGCAGGGGAGGGCAGTTGGGGGTGATCAGGCTGGTAGGGGAGCAGTTAGGCATCAATCAGCCCAGAAGAGGATCAGTTAGGGGGTGATCAGGCTGGCAGGCAGAAGCAGTTAGGGGCAATCAGGCAGTAGTCAGGCAGGCAAGCAATTGGGAGTCAGCAGTCCTGGATTGTGAGAGGGACTACTGGCAGTCAGACATCTCCCAAGGGGTCCCAGATTGGAGAGAGTGCAGGCCGGGCTGAGGGACAAGCCCGCCACCCCCCCCCCCCCCGCATGAATTTCATGCACTGGGTCTCTAGTTCACATATAAGAAACTTAACCTCCTATTCACATATGTATATGTGTTCTAAGATTTAAAATAGGTGCTCTATCTATTAGATTATAAGTCCCCCCCCCGCCCCCCTAATATGAGGGCCAGCCTGCTTCCATTTGAAATGGAATTTTTGGACTGGAACCCAGATTCTTTGTCTGCCAGAGTCAAAGAATGAATCCACGGACAGAGAATAGTATAGCAAAGGTGGAAATTTATTGAAGAACAAGTACAGACTCCCACATGGGGAGAGGGAAAGTGTCCCACCAACTTCCTGTCTCCATGGTTTATAAAGGCAGAAGTTCCTGTGCCCTGATATCCCTCTAATCCGTCAATATTGGTTACTATAGTCACTCCTAAGGCCCTCCTCCCTCATTCTTCTTTTCTTTCTGGGCTTCCTTCTTTTTTTAAAATTTCTTTATTAAGGTATTACGTATGTGTCCTTATTCCCCAATTACCCCCCACCTCCCATTCATGTCCCCATCCCCCTGTCTATGTGTCTATTGATTAGGCTTATATGCCTGCATATAAGTCCTTTGGTTGATCTCTTCCCCTTACCACCACTGTCCCCTACCTTCCCTGAGATTTGATGTTCTGATCAACGTTTCTCTGTCTCTGGATCTCTTCTTGTTCATCAGTCTATGCCGTTCATTATATTCCACAAATGAGTGAGATCATATGATATTTATCTTTCTCTGCCTGGCTTATTTCACTTAGCATAATGCTCTCCATCTCCATCCATGTTGTTGCAAATGGAAGGAACTCCTTTTTTACTGCAGTGTAGTATTCCATTGTATAGATGTACCACAGTTTTTTAATCCACTCATCTGCTGATGAGCACTTAGGCTGTTTCCAAATCTTAGCTATGGTGAATTGTGCTGCTATGAACATAGGGGTGCATATACCTTTTCTGATTGGTGTTTCTAGTTTCTTGGGATATATTCATAAAAGTGGGATCACTGCATTGAATGGGGGTTCCATTTTTAGTTTTTTGAGGAAACTCCATACTGTTCTCCACATTGGCTGCACCTGTCTGCATTCCAACCAGCAGTGCATGAGGGTTCCTTTTTCTCCACAACCTCACCAGCATCGTCATTTGTTGATTTACTGGTATAGCCATTCTGACAGGTGTGAGATGATACTGCATTGCTGTTTTGATTTGCATCTCTCTGATAATTTGTGGCTTTGAGCATGTTTTCATATGTCTCTTGGCCTTCCTTCTGTCTTCTTTCAAAAAGTGTCTATTTAGATCAGTTGCCCATTTTTTGATTGGGTTATTTATCTTCTTTTTTGTTAAACTGCATGAGTTCCCTGTAAATGTTGGAGATTAAACCCTTATTGTTGATATCATTGGCAAATATGTTCTCCCATGCAGTGGGCTTTCTTGTTGTTTTTCTTCCTCCTTCTTTATTTTGTAAATATAGACCTTGTTGGCTACTTCCAGTTCCCTTGTCTTATTGGAAATGCAACTGCTGCTGCTCCCTTGTCCTATGGAAATGTAGCTGCACCTGGCTTCCCTGTGTTATGGAGATGTACCTTCTCCCAGTCTGTAGCCCTGTGTTTTTCCATGGACCCCAATTCTAAAAATCCCCTAAGCCAGCCTACATTCCCCTAAAGTTCTTGTTTCACTTGGAAGGCACTGCCTCCCAGGTTTGCTTTGCCTCCATCACCCCAGTCTCCCGCAGCTCAACCTGCACCCCTCAGGGCCAGCCTTCTATGACTGTAGCTGGGTCAGCACTTTCTGTTAAATGTTTTCTTACAACTCTGTTTTCATAAACAGGTGGGATTGTCAGGAGAGTGCACATAGAGAACTATGGTATTCTCTCTCAGGACTCCTCCTTTTCATGGGCTTGTTTCTCTTTCAACTTTGCTGATGAAATCTTGGGGACAATGAAAGGGCAGAGTGGGACTGCAAAGACCATTTTGGACTGTGTGACTTGGCAGCCACCATGTTGGCTGTGTGAAACTTACCTGGGGGCTGCCATCTTAAAATCACAAAGATCAACCCCTCCCTTTGAATTAGCCAATTGGGAAAGATTGTGTGCTTGAGCTCCAATCAAGAGCAAAGGACGGGACAGGTCACATGCGTTAGGGATTATTTGTGTCACTAGCCCCAGCCATCACCCAAACAATTGGAATTGGCCAACTCATTGGTTCGCGTCTGCCCCCCCCCTCCCCCCATAAAATCACCGTGCTTGGGAAATTCGCTCTCTCTTCAGCTTCCTGCCGCTGCGGGGGCAGGGCCAGAGGGCCAAGCCTGGGCTTGTGATAAAGGTTCTATGCTATTGCATCCGTTTTGGCTCCCTGGTGGTCTTTGGGGATCATGAAATCTGGGCATAACAACATCAGCAAATACGTATGAGCAAATAGGTGCATTTTACAGGTGTTCAAAATCTGATTTCAAATATCTCATCTCCCCCAGCTCAGACCTGTTAGGTGAAGAATTCTCAAGGGGGTCATTGTTGACATTGTCCGTCTTGGTTCTGTTTTTGGCAATTCTCACTAGAGAGGTGTTACTGGACAGGACAGCCCTCTGAGTCAGTGGAGAGGGCTGTCCTTGTATTCTCATATAAATGAATGTGGGGGGGCGGCCCCAGGCAAGACACCTTGAGCATTCTCTAAATCTTTGTGCTGGCTGAATTCAAGGCACCTGGAAAAACCAGGTCTTGAAAAACATATTCACCAATGTTATCAGCTTGGCTTACTTTGCCTCAGGTGTTGGGGAGAGGACCTTGATATGTAAATGCAGGCTTGCCCCGGGAATGGGTGAATGAATAGGGCCTAGGCTCACCTAAACCCCTTTGTATTGTGGAATATAAATAAACGCAGCTTCCTGGGCTCAGCGAGTGTGGCTGTTTCTCCATGAGGGAGAACAGATGCCGACCTGGCCCCAGCTTTTTACTACTTCTGTGTCCTTCTCTTCTATATTTCATTTTTCTTCATCCTCAGCTCCTCCACTCAGAAACTGAACCCAGTCTCTCTCCATGCTGGATGTGGGAGAGAGAGAGAGAGAGAGAGAGAGAGAGAGAGAGAGAGAGAGAGGAAAAAACACCCCCAATAAATGAAGTTATATGAGACCTTGACTGCATTGTGAAAAGCCAATTTATTAAAGCTTTATTGAAAAAGCAAAGCAGGCAAACCTATGAATCTGGCTTATGAAGCACAGATGGCTCTCAGCTCATCAGAAGAGCAGGTTGGATGGGGGCAAGGGTGTTATATGCCCTCCCGTCTATAGGTCTCAAAATTCCTCTGCTGACCATTTTGGTGCAGATTGATTCCCAAGATCCTTTTTTACTTTGTGGTGGTGTTGTGGTGTACCCCCATTTTACAAAGGGCACCTCAAGAAGTCGAATTATGGAGTCATTTATTAAAAGCCAATGGTATATGAGTGGCTAATGCTCTCCAAACTTTGCAGCCCCAAACAGCTCAACACGTCTGGCTTATATTGGCAGAATATCACAAAAGTTTTGATTACATCTTTGGGTCTGGAACAAGGAACCTGCTTCATGAAAAAGCATTTTGCCAGAAGCAAAAATTGAGCAAGTTAGTATCTAAGAATCACTAAATCAATAGAAACACATGATCTGGGACCACCTGGGCAATTTAGAATAATTGTGCTGTTCAGATTTTGGGATCACTGAGTCAACAAGAATGCACTATCAGTACCTGCTTGAGGCAATTCAGGATAATTGTGCTCTCCTGACTCCAGTACCACTGAGTCAACTGAAACTCTGTTATCTGTAGCTACTGAGATAATTTGGAATAATTGAGCTGCCTTGGTTCTCAGAAGAATGTGCTTCAGTAACTAGTGAGATTACAATTTATGGGACATTCAAACTGCCAGCAAGGGAGTATTCAATCATACATAAGTTCAGAAAATCAAAATAACTCTTCTATTATTTTAGCCAGCAAGCCAATAAGTACAGAATTCAAACAGCAGTTTCTATCTGAGATAATTGCTACCATACTTCAGTGGCCTTCCCAGAATTCATGAGAAGCACCTAGCAACTTTTATCTCGCCCAGCCTTGAGATGGCTTCTCTGCTTATGGAGTAAGCCTGTCCTTTGTTTCTTTCCCTTTTCCCTTCCTTTTCTGCATTCCCTCATTAAGGAGGGGTTTTTTGTTTGTCTGTTTGTTTTAACATAGGGATTTTTTGTTTGTTTGTTTGTTTTAACATATTTGATTTTTTACAGAGAGGAAAAGAGAGGGATAGAAAGTCAGAAACACCAATGAGAGAGAGACATCAATCAGCTGCCTCTAGCACACCCCATACTGGGGATGTGCCCGCAGCCAAGGTACATGCCCTTGACCTGAATTGAACCTGGGACCTTTCAGTCCGAAGGCTGATGTTCTGTCCACTGAGCCAAACCGGTTTCAGCATCATTAGAGAGGTTTCTAACCATTTTCTGTGTCCTCGGTTGGGGAAGATAATGGCTTGTTAGTTACAAGCTGCCTGCAAATTGCCCACATGGTTAGGCCTTGTTTTAACTTTTCTGCTTCAGTTTCCCTATTTCTTCTGCCCTGGAATCCTGTTAACAGTTCCAGTTTCTTCCCTGCACCCCGTTCCTGTTTTTGGCCTGCCAAGGATTGGTATTTTGTAACGGCAGCCCCAGGAGACCTACCTGCAGGAACGCCATGATGGGCACAGCATGTGTGGTCCCCGCCCGGTGCCTGCTGGGGCATGTCAGGGCTGGCGCTGAAGAGCACATGGGTGCTCACCAGGGGTGCCAGGCACCCTCACCTTGGCCCTAAACTAGACCAAGAAGCCAGCTCTTAATGGGGGCAGACAGAGTCCAGCCCCCCATTCTCACTGTAGCTCAGCCCGGCCTGCTTTGACTTTTACCCTTCTGAGTCCTGGTCGCCCTTAGTGAACAGTGACCTCCAGGAATTCCCATGATGTGTGCTCTGACCCTGCAGAGTAAGGTTTCATCCTGGTGCCTCTGCCACCCAGGGTCTGAGGGTCACTTGGGCAGGTGGTCACAGGAATTGTATGGCATCCTGGTCAGAGTGTGCAGAAACGAGTAACACCCCCTGCCCAGGCCCCTCCTCCCCTGCTCCCCTGCTTCCTGCCATGCCCCCGGAGATCCTCCTCTGTTCTGGGCCTCGGGTTTCTCATCTCTGAGGAAGCGTCTGATGAGACTGTACTGCCCCGTGGCAGCAGCAGCATGGCTATTGATCAGACCAACAGCTGGCCTTCCTCATCCCAGGTATCTAGCTAGCAGTGCCACAAATGTTTGTCCTTCCTTTTCTCTTCCTCCTCTTCCTCCCTTCTTTCATTCTGCCCTTCCTTCCCTCACTCCCTCTTTCTGTTTTGTTGGGAGACCACCTGAACCTTGGTTGAAGCAGGCCTTCACTCAGCTGGGCTGTCCCACGCGCAGTACTTTGGTGCCCCGTCCCTCAGCACTCAACCCCAGTCATCAAAATAACCAAAGTGCCTCCAGGCACTTCCACCCCCCTCCCCCCCATGTGGACTGTTGAGTGTGCTCATGTGGGTCTCTCTCTTCCCTTTCCACCGTGAATCTCCCACACCATGCCTCTGTGGGACAGAACAATGGCATGCTGCTCTGTGGTAGCACCAACACCACCTAATGGCTGGAGTGCCTGCTGGGGGCCGAGATGCTAGGACTGGTGGCTGGGATAGGAGGTGAGTGGGTGGTAGTCAAGACAGGGTGTGCCAGTGTGCAGGAGCTGGGCCCGAGGAGGAGAGGACTCTGTGGGGTGAGCCTGAGGGCTGGCAGAGTGAGCACTGGGAGGGGCCAAGGGGCCTGCTCACCCCTGCCTACCTTTCCCTCCCCTGTTCTTCTCCCTTCCTACCACTCTGCTGGGTCCCTGTGGAGCCATCCAAATGTGCTCCCTATCGGGGTTGGAGCCAGCCTGCTCGGCCCACTCAGGCACAGGCCTTGGGGAGGGCCTAAAAGGGAGACTTCCAGGGAGAGAGGCGAGAAAAGCATCTGTTAGCAGCGCCACCTCAACGAATGTCACCTGCCAGCTGAGTACAGTTGGCCAACCCAGCCTCTTTGTAGGTAGTGATGTGGGTGAAGCGGGGTGACTACCCCGGGGGGGGGGGGAGATAGGGAGAGTGGGTTGTAGGGGTGCCCAAAAGGCCCAGACTCCCTCTAAGGGCCTGGGCTGACTTACCAATCTCCTCCACCTCAGGATACTTTCCTGCCATGGAGTATGGGTCATGGTGCCTGGGGCCTGGCAGGGCCTGCAGTCCACCACATAATGCCCTCTTTCCAGCCTGGATTTGTCAGGTGTTTTATGTATTTTATGAAAGTTTTTTTTTAAAGTTGCTTCTATTCTTTTTTTTTAATGTAATACGTCTTTATTGTTCAGATTATTACAATGTTGCTCTTTTTTCCCTCCCATAGCGTCCCTCCCCCTGATACCCATCCCAGCCTCTGCCCTTACCTCGGCCCCACTGTCCTCATCCATAGGTGTACGATTTTTGTCCAGTCTCTTCCCGTACCTCCAGACCCCTTTCCACCCGAGAATCATCAGTCCACTCCCTTTCTTTTTTCTTTTTTAAATTTTTTAAATTTTATTTACAATATAACTTATATTTAATAGTAGTACATATGTTTTCCTTCCCCCCCAAACCCTCCCCCCAGCCTCCCTTACCCCCCAGCACATGTCCCCACCTGCCCCCCTCCCCGCCCCAGTGTCTTTCATTCATTGGTTATGCTCATATGTATGCATACAAGTCCTTCAGTTGATCTCCCCCAGCATCCGCCTCCCATCCACCCCAGCCTTCCCCCTGTAGCTTGACAGCCTGTTCAAGGCCACCCTGCCTCTATATCAATCACTACCCCCTGTTTCTTTTCTTCAAAAATATCTTGCCTCTGCATACTAGAAACAAACGTATAAGAGCAAAAAAAATGTTTGAGTGTCAGTTTCAATGTCCAACTGTTCTGAGTCCCAGTTTCAATGTCAAATAGTTCTTCATGTGTACATGTCAGCAATTGTATCCAGATGGTGGACACATGGTGGCAATGCAAGATCCATCCTCTCTGGTATGGTCCTGGGCCGCCTGCAGCCATGCACAGCTGCCAACTGCAAGCATGGCAAGGTGTCATCAGCGTCCCCCATCTCTGGACCATCCTCATGGCTGGAACAGACCCGTCAGTTCCTCACTGTCTCGGGAACCCATATGGTCTTGGAGTTGTTCTCTGAAAACACACAAACACATTCTCGACCAAAAGTTAACAAAGGGATCCTCTCTGCAAAATCGACTTAGGATTCTTTTTATTTTTGCCTAAATGATTTTCCTTTGGCTTATTTTGACACCATGTGTGTTTTTTCATGGGTGTCCTGCAGTTGGTTTGACAAATGGAATTTACTTTTCTGGAGTAAGAATTTTCTAGGTGTATTTTACTTACAGGATATTTTTCCTTACATGATATTACCCCACTGTCCCTCCCCCCCTTTTTTTGGTTAATGGGGGCTTTTGGAAATTTTATATTGCAGTCTTGGTAATTTTAATTTTTGCACACAAATATGACTGCTTTAAGTTCTTTGGATGTTAGGCAATTTTACAGTGAGATGAACTACTAATAGATATTTTACTTAATGTTTTAGGAAAAGCTTTTTGTCCAGTACACTTAGATTTTCTTGAGTATTCACTTATTTCACTTGGCCAATTTAAATTAATCTGAAAACTTGATTACTATTTTACTGTCAATTTTAATACTCAAGCAGAAATCTTAGTTTACCCTGTAAATACTTGTGGAAAGGAATATTTGCATTTTTGAGTAGGTCCTCAGCATTCCTGGTAATAAATTGAATTTAGATATAGGGCAGCTATTGCTGGCTGAGTCTCAGTCTGCAACCTGGGTCCCGGTCTGAGTTGTGCGTGGGAGGCGAAGCAGCCGTGGGGGTAGGAGACCTTCCTCAGGAAGGGTGAGAATTCAAGCCCCTGCAAGGTTTGTGGATGAGGGTCTGTGCCCCACCTCTGTTGACCTTTTAATTCTCTCCTGTTGGCCCCTCTGCGACTGTGCCTGTCTTAGGTTGTTCCTTCCCTGAGGAATCTTACCTGTCTCTGGCTAACCAGCCATCCTCCGGGGCCAAACAAGGTGATGTGAGGTTCAGTCCTGTCTCCTTTGTAGTCTATGCCCCTGTGGCCTCCACGTCCAGCACCTGCCTTGGGATCCCCTCGCCTGCTGGCGGGGTCCCGGTACTGATCACATATCTCGGGTGACCCAGGTTTCTTCTCCAAAGAGGGCCCAGCTCATGCCATTGGTCGAGATACAGATCCATGGTGCCAGCTCCCCAGAGGCTTCAGCCACAGCTTGAACTGAAAGTTCAAGCATCAGCTGTGTGTATTTGGATAATAAGAGGAGGGTCCCTCTTGGCAAAAGGGCAAGAGGGGCCAATATAGAATGTTTGGATACCTTCCCAGTGCCTTAATCCCTTCTGAAAGGGATTAATTCCTTTCCTATCCTTTTTTTAAAAAAAATTACTGCCCAACATTCAAAGAGTTAGTTTGTAAATTTATTTGGGTTAATTGTATAATATGCTGTTGTCAAATATCAAATATTATAATGACATTGTAGAATAATATCATGTAAGGGTATTGTGGTGTCATGGGAGGTTAAAGAGAGCCTAGCCTAAGGACTGGTGTCCATAAGAGATGACATGCTCTAGGTCATGTTAATTCAATCTCAAACTAGCTGCCAATTTTTTTATAACTTTATATAAACTATGTCAGGGATGTAAAAACACAAATCACTTACCTTAACTTAGTTCAAGCGTTCAAATATATTGACTTTCCCCCTTACTCCCACCGCCTGCCACTTACCCTGAGGTTTGACATTTTGATGGACTTTTCTCAGTCTCTAGATCCATTCTTGTTCATCAGTCTACGTCATCCATTATATTCCTCAAATGAATGAGATCATGTGATATTTGTCTTTCTCTGCCTGGCTAATTTCACTTAGTATAATGCTCTCCAATTCCATCCATGTTGTGACAAATGGTAGTGTTGTGGGGTGACTTCCACGACCAGTTGCAAATGACCACAGAGGCGATTAAGTTGGTAATAAGCAGGCAAGGATTTATTGAATACTGGCCAGGACGGTCGCGGGGGCACCATGCAAACACCCACGGCCGCACTGCCCTGCGTGCAGGCAGGCCTTTCAAAGGGGTCTGAACCATCAATGTTATTGCCCTGCGTTTGGCAAACAGCCCTCAAGGCCGCATCTGGGGAAAGGGTGCCAAAAGGTTATGAATGACCCTATTTCTTGCTCTTTATTTTCTAACTATGTTTTCTGCTAAACATGGGAATGTGGTCCTATCTTTGTAAAAACAAGTGTCTTATCTACATAATTGGTGCCGAGGTTACTCCTCTAGTCTTCAAAGTCACAAGCTAGGAACTAGAGCAATAATTCTTTTGTTTAAGCAAGCAGGGGTGGACTGAGGTCAAAGTTTCAAACAGCAGTTTTACTCTAAATGTTTTTATGACCTTATTTCATTAGGAGCTCTTTCTTTTTTACCGCAGCGTAGTATTCCATTGCGTAGATGTACCACAGTTTTTTAATCCACTCATCTGCTGATGGGCACTTAGGCTGTTTCCAAATCTTAGCTATGATAAATTGTGCTGCTATGAACATAATGGTACATATAGCCTTTCTAATTCGCATTTCTAGTTTCTTGGGGTATATTCCTAGAAGTGGGATCACTGGGTTGAATGGGAGCTCCATTTTTAGTTTTTTGAGGAAACTCCATACTGTTATCCACAGTGGCTGCACCAGTCTACAATCCCACCAACAGTGCAGGAGGGTTCCTTTTTCTCTGCATCCTCGCCAGCACTTGTCATTTGTTGATTTGTTGATGTAAGCCATTCTGACAGGTGTGAGATGGTACTGCATAGTCATTTTGATTTGCATCTCTCGGATAATTAGTGACTTTGAGCAAGTTTTCATATGTCTCTGGGCCTTCCTTTTGTCTTCTTCAGAAAAGGATCTATTTAGGTCTGTTGCCCATTTTTTTTATTGGATCATTTGTCCTCCTTTTATTGAGTTGTGTGAGTTGCCTGTAGATGCGTGAGATTAAACCTTTATCACTGATAACATTTGCAAATAGTCCACTCCCTTTCTATGCCCCTGATTCTATTATATTCACCAGTTTATTCTGTTCATCAGATTTTTAACTCACTTGATTTTTAGATTCACTTGTTGATAGACATATATTTGTTGTTCATAATTTGTATCTTTACCTTTTTCTTCTTTCTCTTCATAAAGAATACCTTTCAGCATTTCATATAATACTGTTTTGGTGTTGATGAACTCCTTTAGCTTTTTCTTATATGTGAAGCACTTTATCTGACCTTCAATGCTGAATGATAGCTTTGCTGGGTAGAGTAATCTTGGCTGTAGGTTCTTTTAATTCATCACTTTGAATATTTCTTGCCATTCCCATCTGGCCTGCATAGTTTCCTTTGAGAAATCAGCTGACAATCATATGGGTGCTCCCTTGTAGGTAACTAACTGTTTTTCTCTTGCTGCTTTTAATATACTCTCTTTGTCATTTGCTCTTGGCATTTTAATTATGATGTGTCTTGGTGTGGTCCTCTTTGGATTCCTTTTGTTTGGGGTTCAGTGCGCTTCCTGGACTTTTAAGTCAATTTCTTTTACCAGGTGGGGGAAGTTTTCCGTCATTATTTCTTCAAGTAGGTTTTTAGTATCTTGCCCTCTCTCTTTTTCTGGCACCCCCATAATTCAGATGTTGGTATGCTTGGGGTTATCCCAGAGGCTCTTTACACTATTTTCAATTTTTTGGATTCTTTTTGCTTCTTGCTTTTCCAACTGAGTGATTTTTGCTTCTTTGTATTTCAAATCTTTGACTTGATTCTTGTGGTCCTTTAGTCTGCTTTTGGGTTTCTGTATAATATTTTTTATTTCAGTCAGTGTATGCTTAATTTCTAGCTGGTCCTTTTTCATATCCTCTGGAGCCTTGCTCATATCCTCAAGGGTCTCGTTCATATCCTGAGGGTCTCGTTCATATCCTCAAGGGTCTCATTAAATTT
The DNA here is from genome assembly GCA_027563665.1 of Antrozous pallidus. NCBI lineage: Eukaryota > Metazoa > Chordata > Mammalia > Chiroptera > Vespertilionidae > Antrozous > Antrozous pallidus. The sequence goes on from CM050508.1 coordinate 94,242,765, forward strand.
ATCAGCCTTTTCTAGGAGCCTTTTGGAAAACCTTATAACCATGATTTTGAACTCTATGTCCAGTCATTTTTTCCCCTCCATTTCTTTCCATGAAATGGAAAGGAAAAAGGACATGTGGTTTGTTACCTTGTCTTCACATTTTGGCTGCTTTCATGAGTCGGTTGAGTAGGTTTGTGTGGTAGCTGTCCTTTAGGGGACAGTGGCTCAACCTCTCTAGTTACCTGAGGTGGACACTCTTGCTGCACCTTTTTATGGGCAGCAGTGTCTTGTTATAGTTAAGCCCAGATTGTTGTTGGTATTGCTGGGAGGGTTTGACCTCCAGGCCAATTGGCTGGGAGGATCAGCTGTGTTTACACTGGGAGAGCCGCTGCTCAGCTTGGATGGGCAAAGTCTCCGGGATGAGCAGGCAGCCTTGGTTTCCTGTCAGCCTTGCCCTAAGCAGCTCCCAAGTCTCTGTGTCCAAGGGCTACGGCTGCAGACACCTCTGAGAGCAAGCTGCCCAGAGCTCTGCCTGCTGCCGGGTAGTCTAGTTTCTCCCCAAATGAGTTTGGACATCTGAAGACTCACCAGAATGGGAAAACAAAGCAGTCCAGCAGTTTTTTTCCCTCCCGAATGATAGAGCCAGCCACGAGCCCTCTCTGATAGCTCACATGCATTTGCAGCATCTGAGTTTCAGCGTGCTTCCTCCTTACTGTCCAGTTTCACCCCGTATGAGTCTGGGATCCCCAAGACTCGCCTGGAACTGGGGCTCAGTGAAGTGGGATGCCTTTGTCTTCTTCCCAGTTCAAGAAAACCAGCCGGGTTTGCAGCTACCTGCCCTTTCTGTTTGTGTGCAGCTCCGAACCTCTGACTCTGTGCGTATCTGCAACTCTGCCCTCCACAGCTCCTCTGAGTCTCAGTGTCCTTTTATCGTTCCTTCTATTTGTGGAATGTCCACTCAGCCAGCCCTCTGGTGGTTCTGGATGATGTCCTTTTTGTTTTTTAGTTGTAGTTTTGAAATTGTTGTACGGGGTAGCAGTATGGGTGTTTACCTATGCCGCCATCTTGGTTCCTTCTCTATTTTATGAAGTTTTGACACCTACAAAAGTTGTCTGGCTGGGAGAGACTGTCCTTTCAGGGCTAGTCAATTCTTGGAGACAGCGCAGGCCCGCTTTTCCATGTCTCTCATGTGCCTCCTCTTTGTCTAACTCTCACACACCAACCACTATTCCCTCTGCTCCCTATCACTTTAGGGCCAGGTACCGGGCGACCAAAGACCACTCCTATGGTCCAAAGCTATGAAAATAATCTAATGGCTGATAACACAATGTTTTGTAAGTTGTTTTTTTTGTAAGTTTGTGTCTAATTCTTCACTTTCAAAAGCATTGATGGAAGCCTGTTATTAAAAACATAACAATAATTATAAAAAACTAGAGGCCTGGTGCATGAAATTCATGCATGGGGGTTAGGGGAGGGAGTGTCCTCAGCCCAGCCTGCACCCTCTCCATTCTGGGACCCATTGAAGGATGTCTGACTGCCCATTTAGGCCCAATCCTACTGGGCAGTTGGTCATCCCTCTCATAATCCAGTACTGCTGGCTCCCAACTGCTTGCCTGCCTCCCTTCCTGATTGCCCCTAACTGCTTCTACCTGCCAGCCTGATCACCCCCTAACCACTCCCCTGCCAGCCTGATTGATGCCTAATTGCTCCTCTGCCAGCCTGTTTGCCCCTAACTGCCCTCCCCTGCAAGTTTGATCTCTCCTAACTGCCCTCCCTTGCAGGCCTGGTCCCTCCAAATTCCCTCCCCTGCTGGCCATCTTGTGGTGGCCATTTTGTGTTCACATGGAGGTAGGATCTTTGACCACATGGGGCCAGCCATCTTGTGTGATGGAGTGATGGTCAGTTTGCATATTACTCTTTTATTAGATAGAATAGAGGCCTGGTGCATGGGTGGGGGCCAGCTGGCTTGCCCTGAAGGGTGTCCCAAATCAGATCAGGGTGGGGGTTCCCTTGGGGCATGAGGCGGCCTGAGTGAGGGGCCTGTGGTGGTTTGCAGGCTGGCCACGCCTTCCAGCAACTCAAGTGGAGGCCCTGGGATCTGGGATTAATTTATGTTCTACAATTGAAACTTTGTAGCCTGGAGCAGAGCCAAGCTTTCTGCTCACTTCGTGGAGGCAGCCATTTCTGTTGGATTTATTTACCTTCTATAATTGAAACTTTGTAGTCTTAAGCAGAGGCCTGGGCTGGCCAGGGCAGGTGGAAAGCTTGGCTTCCTCCATCTCTGGGTGCAACTCAAGCCTCCTGCTCTCTCCAGCTTTGTGGCTGCTGTCATTATCTTCTATAATTTAAACTTTGTAGCATTGAGTGGAGGCCTGATATGGCAAGGGCAGGCAGAAAGCTTGGCTTCTTCCATTGCCAGGGAAACCCAAGCCTCCCTCCTGCTCTCTGTGGCCATCAGCCATCTTGGTTGGGTTTATTTGCATATTTGCTCCTGATTGGCTGGTGGGTATAACTGCTGGGCATGGCTTGTGGGTGTAGTGAAGGTACAGTCAATTTGCATATTAGTCTTTCATTAGATAGGACAATATTTGATGATGAACCACTGTTATTTTGGTCAATATCAAGCGAAGAATTTAAGTGAAATTGCTATAAGAGAACTTTTTCCATTCCTTCTACTTACCTTCATGAATATCTTATACTGAGTTCTCAAGAAAGCAAAGTCTAAAGAAAAGATTAGGTGCCAACATATTATTGGGTGGATGGGTGAAACTCAGGCCATTGAGAGTAAAAGACAAATGGAACGAGGCAATAGGAGACAGAATGCAAATACAACATAGTGCATTGTGTTACACTTGTCACAGTCTTGCAAAATCCAGTTCGTTGCTCAGATACATGGGCCATTTATGCATTTAAGGAAAGATTGATTGGAGTTATTGGTTCTTAGAAGAGTCTGTTAGAAAGAGAAAGGGATAGAAATTTATCTGTGGGCCTGTAACCATATCCTGCTTTTTCACTGGTCCAAGTTTGCCCCTGGAGTGTTAATCTCATACCCTTTCAGGTTATGTACACAGCCCTCCTGGGAAGTTGTTGGTGAAGCCAGAGCCTCATGAGTTGGAACTGGGGTGCCCTGCCATAAGGAGCATAATAAAGGCAGTGCTGAAGCTTAACCCATGACCCAGGGGAGACCAAGGTACCGGTGGGATTAATTAATGTAGTGAGGTTGTCAGGTGGGACTCTACACTGAGAGTTTTCTAGGTTTCCATGTTGCATCTTGTAAAGAATGATGGGGGATGTTTTCAGGGGCTAATTACTGTGAATTTAATTTTCTATCTACCTATCTACCTATCTATCTATCTATCTATCTATCCATCTATCTATAGAATATTCATCCATAGATACATGAATTGAAAAAAGAAAAAAAGATAGAGGAACCAAGATGGCGGCATAGGTAAACATCTATTGTGCTGCCCCGCGCAATAATTCCAAATCTACACATAACAACAAAACAAACATCATCCAGAATCACCGGAAAGCTGGCTGAGTGAAAATTCCACAAATAAGAGTGAAGGTGGGACACTGAGACTCAGAAGAGCGGTGGAGCACAGGCTTGAAAATATGCCCGGAGAGAGGTTCGGAGCTGTGTGCGCGCATTGGCTGTAGGGTGGGCGCCAGCAACCCCAGCTGGATTTCTACAACAGGGAGGGCAGAGACGTCCCACTGCACAGATTCCCCAGTGCCAGGTGAGTCCGAGGTCCGGGGTGTGCATGCTAAAAGCTGGGTGCGGCAGAGGTCTTCGAGTTTGAGGAGAGTGCGCTAAACTTAGAACAGCAGTTTGTGCGTAAACTTGGGGACAGAACATTGCGACCGTGCAGGGCTGACTTGTGACTTGCTCCCTCGTTTGGGAGACCACCAGACTGGGCAAGACTTTGCATGTGCAGACTCATTTGGGGAGAGGCAGAGTTGTCTGGCAACGGGTGGGGACCGTTGGCGGCTTTCTCTTGGAGGTGCGCAGCCGTTACCACCTGGCACAGAAACCCACGGCCGCATAGGGTGGAGCTGATGCTGTGTGCTTAGCCTGGAGACTCCGCCCATCCAACCTGAACACAGCTCACCTTCACACTCAATTGGCCTGGAGGTCAAACCCTCCTACTGCTAACAACAAATAGCTGGGCTTAACTCCAACAATACGGTACAACCCATAAATGGCTGCAGTAAGAGTATCCACCTCAGGTAACTGGGGAGGCTGAGCCACTGTCCCTTAGAGGACATCTACCACACAAAGCTAATGGACCAACTCAGGAAAGCAGCCACAATGCAGAGAAACGAAAAGAAATCAGGTATGAAACAAATGGAGGAAAAATGACGACTAGACATAGAGTTCAAAACCACCGTAATTAGGTTTTTTAAGAGGCTCCTAGAAAAGGCTGATGAAATTAATGAGAACTATGAGGAAATGAACAAGACCTATGAGGATATGAAAAAGGACCAACTAGAAATTAAGCATACACTGACTGAAATAAAAAATATTACACAAAGTCCTAAAAGCAGTCCAGAGGGCCGCAAGACCAAGTCAAAGATTTGAAATACAAAGAAGCAAAATCCACTCAGCCAGAAAATCAAGAAGCAAAAAGAATACAGATAATTGAAGATAGTGTAAGGGGCCTCTGGGACAACCTCAAGCATACCAACATCTGAATTATGGGGGTGCCAGGAAAAGATAGAGAACAAGGCAATGAAAACCTACTTGAAGAAATAGTGACCGAAAACTTCCCCCACCTGGTGAAAGAAATTGACTTAAAAGCCCAAGAAGTGCACAGAACCCCAAAATATAGGAATCTAAAGAGGTCCACACCAAGACACATCATAATTAAAATGCCAAAAGCAAAAGACAAAGAGAGAATATTAAAAGCAGCAAGAGAAAAACAGTTAGTTACCTATAAGGGAGCACCCATACGATTGTCAGCGGATTTCTCAACAGAAACGATGCAGGTCAAATGGGAGTGGCAAGAAATATTCAAAGTGATGAATAGCAAGAATCTACAACCAAGATTACTCTATCCAGCAAAGCTATCATTCAGACTTGAAGGTCAGATAAAGTGCTTCGCAGATAAGAAAAAGCTAAAGGAGTCCATCACCACCAAACCAATATTATATGAAATGCTGAAAGATATTCTTTAAGAAGAGGAAGAAGAAAAAGGTAAAAATATAAATTATGAACAACAAATACACATCTATCAACAAATGAATCTAAAAATCAAGTGAGTTAATAAGCTGATGAACAGGATAAACTGGTGAATATAACAGAATCATGGACATAGAGAGGGAATGGACCGACAATTCCTAGGGAGAAAAGGGGGTGTGGGAAGTGCAGCAAGAGACTGGACAAAAATCATGCACCTATGGGAAAGGACAGTGCGGGGGAGGTGAGGGCGGAGGGGGGATGGGTACCAGGTGGAGGGGAACTATAGGGGAATAAAAAAGGGGGAACAATGTAATTAATAAACTGAACAATAAAGATAAATAAATAAAAAAAAGAGGAGAGTCACAGTCAACTGGAAAGAAAAAAGGAAAAAGAAAAAAAGAACATATAGCTCAGCTGGTTGAGTGTCGACCTATGAATCAAAATTGAATCACAATATGATTCCTGGTCAGGGCACATACCTGGGTTCTGGCTTGATCCCAGTAGGCATGAAGAAGGCAGCTGATCAGTGATTCTCTCTTATCATTGATGTTTTTCTCTCTCTCCCTCTCCCTTATTCTCTGAAATCAATAAAAATATCTTTTTACTAAAAAAAAAGAACATATAGCCCTAATTCATCTCATTTAAAGATCAGTCCATTAAAACTTTATTCTTCTTGTTTAATATTTACAAAATGAATAATATATTTGTTATTTTGATCAACCATGTATTATTTCTGAATAACCTATTATAATTTCTATTATCATAAGCAACTAGAAGGAATTTTAACATCTAGTTCCTTTGGATAATAGAAAATTTGCACTTCAATTTACATTAAATTTTAGGGGATTATGATGGATAATCATAAGATTTTAAACAAGAAATACTTTTATGTTGAATTAAAGTTCTTGTGGGAGAAATGAAATAAAAATAGTTGTTAAGAAAGGGCTCAGCCACTCTCTGGAGAAGAAACCTGGGTCCCCAGAGATATGTGATCAGTACCGGTACCCCGCCAGCAGGCGAGGGGACCCCAAGGTAGGTGCTGGACGTGGAGGCCACGGGGGCATAGACTACAAAGGAGATAGAACTGAACCTCACATCGCCCTGTTTGGCCCCGGAGGATGGTTGGTTAGCCAGAGACAGGTAAGATTCCTCAGGGAAGGAACAAACTAAGACAGGCACAGTCGCAGAGGGGCCAACAGGAGAGAACTAAAAGGTCAACAGAGGTGGGGCACAGACCCTCACCCACAAACCTTGTAGGGGCTTGAATTCTCACCCTCCTGAGGGAGGTCTCCTGCCCGCATGGCTGCTTCGCCTCCCACGCACAACTCAGACCGGGACCCAGGTGGCAGACAGAGACTCGGCCAGCAATAGCTGCTCTATATTTAAATTCAGTCTATTACCAGGAAAGTTCAGGACCTACTCAAAAATGCAAATACTCCGTTCCACTTATATTTACAGGGTAAACTAAGATTTCTGCTTGAGTAATAAAATTGACAGTAAAATAGTAATCAAGTTTTCAGATTAATTTAAATTGGCCAAGTGAAATAAGTGAATACTCAAGAAAGTCTAAATGTACTGGACAAAAAGCTTTTCCTAAAACATTAAGTAAAATATCTATTAGTAGTTCATCTCACTGTAAAATTGCCTAACATCCAAAGAACCTAAAGCAGACATATTTGTGTGCAAAAATTAAAATTTAAAATTACCAAGACTGCAATATAAAATTTCCAAAAGCCCCCATTAACCAAAAAGGGGGGGGGGGGAGACAGTGGGGTATATCATGTAAGGAAAAATATCCTGTAAGTAAAATACATCTAGAAAATTCTTACTCCAGAAAAGTAACTTCCATTTGTCAAACCAACTGCAGGACACCCATGAAAAAACACACATGGTGTCAAAATAAGCCAAAGGAAAATCATTTAGGCAAAAATAAAAAGAATCCTAAGTCGATTTTGCAGAGAGGATCCCTTTGTTAACTTTTGGTCGAGAATGTGTTTGTGTGTTTTCAGAGAACAACTCCAAGACCATATGGGTTCCCGAGACAGTGAGGAACTGACGGGTCTGTTCCAGCCATGAGGATGGTCCAGAGATGGGGGACGCTGATGACACCTTACCATGCTAGCAGTTGGCAGCTGTGCATGGCTGCAGGCGGCCCAGGACCATACCAGAGAGGATGGATCTTGCATTGCCACGATGGGTCCACCATCTGGATACTATTGCTGTCATGTACACATGAAGAACTATTTGACATTGAAACTGGGACTCAGAACAGTTGGACATTGAAACTGACACTCAAACATTTTTTTTTTGCTCTTATACGTTTGTTTCTAGTATGCAGAGGCAAGATATTTTTGAAGAAAAGAAACAGGGGAGAGTGATTGATATAGAGGCAGGGTGGCCTCGAACAGGCTGTCAAGCTACAGGGGGAAGGCTGGGGTGGATGGGAGGTGGATGCTGGGGGAGATCAACTGAAGGACTTGCATGCATACATATGAGCATAACCAATGAATGAAAGACACTGGGGCGGGGAGGTGGGCAGGTGGGGACATGTGCTTCGGGGTGAGGGAGGATGGGGGGAGGATATTGGGGGGGGAAGGAAAACATATGTACTACTATTAAATATAAGTTATATTGTAAATAAAAAAAAAGAGAAAAAAATAAAGAATACCTTTCAGCATTTCATGTAAAAATAAAAAGAAAAGAAAAGAAAGGGCTCAGCCAAAACCGATTTGGCTCAATGGATAGAGTGTTGGCCTGCGGACTGAAGGGACCCAGGTTCGATTCCAGTCAAGGGCATGTACCTTGGTTGCAGGTACATCACCAGTGGGGGGTGTGCAGGAGGCAGCTGATTGATGTTTCTCTCTCATCAGTGTTTCTTACTCTCTATCCCTCTCCCTTCATCTCTGTAAGAAATCAATAAAATATATTACAAAAAAAGAAAGGGCTTATAAATCAGTATGAAGGTTCTTAAAAAAAATTAAGCATTCTATTACCACATGATCCAACAATTCCATTTCAGATTATATACCCCCAAAAATTGAAAACAGGGACTCGAGGAGATAATTTTGCATCCATGTTCATAGCAGTATTATTCACATTAGTCAAAAGGTGGACAACCAAAATATCTATTGACAGATGAATAGATAAATAAAATGTAGTATATACATAAAGTGGAATATTAAGTGTTAAAATGGAATGAAATTCTGACACCAAGTACAACATGCATGAATCTTGAGGTCCTTATGCTAAGTGAGGGAAGCCAGTCACAAAAAGGCAAAGACTGTATGAATTCCACTTCTATGAGACACCTAAGTAGTCAAATTCAGAGATAGAAAGTATTCTTTTATAAACATTATTGCTAATCTTCATAATTTTTAGAGGTAAGTAATACTAATTCTAACTTGACAAATGAGAAAAGACTCCCTTATGGTATGCTTGAAAATCACCTTAGGTTTTTCAGTGATTAAAGTGATTTGGCAAATTCCTGTTTCAGTTAGAATTGATAACCAGAACAGTGAACTGAGGTTTTTTTCCAGGGTTGTGTCTCAGGAAGCTGAAAAATGAGATCACAGGCCAGCAGATTTAAGCAAAAGCATGAAAAACTTATTCCAAGTAGATTCAGCTCCCTCAAAGGGAGGGGTCCCAACGATGGTTGCTGGTGAAGCTAATCAGTCTAGACTGCGGTTCTCAACCTGTGGGTCTCGACCCCTTTAGGGGTTGAACGACCCTTTCACAGGTGTCGCCTAAGACCATCGGAAAACACATATTTACGTTGGTTTTAGGAACCGAGACCTCTATCCGTCTCCAGGCAGATACACCCACATGCAGATACGCCCACATATGAGTACCTGGGTTAATGATATCATCGCTCCAACCCCATCACATACACTCCATACAAATACAGGTGTATGTGACAGGGTTGGCGCCATAATGTAGTTATGCGGACCAGTCACACATGTGCAGAGAGCAGCTACTGTGTAGAGAGCAGCTACTGTGTAGAGAGCAGCTAATGTGTAGAGAACCCCCTTGTGATAGTAACAGGTATGTAAAAAAACAACAACACAGAATCATAGATAACTTTAATGAACTGTATCGACTGAACTATGCCATGTATCATCTTTTGTATTATTAAAGCTATTGTTATATATTTTTTCATTACCAAACCATCCCATGACAGTAGACCGTGTAGAAAAGAACGTTAAGAAAAGAAAACATAGTGAGGATTGTTTACAGTATGGTTTTACCTCAATAATTACAGCAGGATTGAGAAACCGCAATGTGTTATTTGTTGTGAAGTTCCATCAGCTGAATATATGAAGCTGAACAAACTAAAACACCATTTTGATAGCAAGGACACCAACTATTTTAGAAGCAAAGCTGATGGACTCAAGAAAGCCAGACTTTACACTGGTGGCAAGTACCACAAACAAAATGTAGCAGCCATTGAATTTCATATTTGGTGGCACTCAGAATCACCTCACACCATTGCTAAGGGTTTACTGTTGCCAGCGGCCAGAGACATTGTTTATTATCAGAGACGAATCTGTTACGAAATTGAGTGCAATTTCCTTATCTAACGACACTGTCCGCAGAAGAATAGATGACATGTCTGCTGATATCCTTGATCAGGTAATCCAGGAAATTAAATCTGCTCCACTTCCAATATTTAGTATCCAGTTTGATGACTCTACAGACATTGCAAACTGTTCACAGTTACTGGTTTACGTGAGGTATATTAATGATGGCGACTTTAAAGATGAGTTTCTTTTTTGCAAGCCTCTTGAGACGACAACTACTGCACGTGATGTGTTTGATTCAGTTGGTTCATTTCTGAAAGAGCATAAGATCTCTTTGGAAAAAGTTTGTGGTGTTTGCACAGATGATACTATAGCTATGCTGGGATGTCGATCTAGATTTCAACATTTGGTACTGAATGAGTCACCAAAAGTCATCAGAACTCACTGTATGATTCATTGGCAAATATTAGCAATGAAGACGCTGCCACAAGAGTTACAAGAAGTAATGAAAAGCGTCATAGTTCTGTCAATTTTGTAAAGGCAAGCACTTTAAACGGTCGACTGTTTTTGCAACTGTGCAACGAATTGAAATGCTCTGCTACTTCACACTGAAGTGAGATGGCTGTTGAGAGGAAAAGTTTTAAAATGTGTTTTTGAGCTTCGTGAGGAATTCAAAACGTTTTTAAATCAGAAAGCGGGACCGCAGTTCGAAGCATTTTTCAGCGTTAAAAGTGAACTGCAGAAAATAGCTTACTTGGTTGACATTTTTGCCATCTTGAATGAGTTAAATTTATCACTGCAAGGACCAAATGCAACATGCCTCAATTTGTCTGAAAAGATATGATCATTGAAAATGAAACTTCAGCTTTGGCAAAAAAAAAAAAATGGATGAAAATAAAATTTACATGTTACCTACCTTATCTGCTTTCTTTGAGGAACATGACATTGAACCAGACAAAAGGAAGAATGATAATTTCTGTGAAAGAACACTTGCACATGCTTGCAGATGAAATTTCATGGTACTTTTCAAATCTATCTGACACCCCATTTGCACTTGCCAGAAGCCCATTCACAGTCAAAGTTGAAGAAGTTCCTGAGATAGCACAAGAGGAGTTCATTGAACTTATTAACAGCTATGCAGCAAAAACTGATTTCTCTACAATGCCAGTTACAAAATTCTGGATCAAGTGTTTGCAGTCATATCCTGTTCTGTCTGAGACTGTGTTGTGCCTCCTTTCCTTCCAACAACATATCTTTGTGAAACAGGGTTTTCCAGCTTGTTGTTTATCAAGTCTAAATACAGAAGTAGACTTGCTGTGGAAGATGATCTTCATTGTGCTCTTGCAAAGACTGCCCCGAGAATTTCTGCTCTGGTGAGAAAGAAGCAATCTCAACCTTTGCACTGACGTTGGCTTTTTACGCATACTGTTGAAAAATGTAGCAATGTAGTTTGCTGTTGTTATATTAAGACTGTTACCCATGCTACACCATGCTTCAAGACAAAATTTCACTTATTTGTAATTAGAAATAAACATTTCACAATATATAATTACATATTGTTTTTGTGAATAATCACTATGCTTTAATTATGTTCAATTTGTAACAATGAAAATACATCCTGCATATCAGATATTTACATTACAATTCATAACAGCAGCAAAATTACAGTTATGAAGTAGCAACAGAAATAATTTTATAGTTGGGGGCCACCACAACATGAGAAACTGTATTAAAGCGTCTCGGCATTAGGAAGGTTGAGAACCACTGGTCTAGAGGTATATATGTGCCTGCTCTATATCTGTCAACACCTGACTGAGTCCCTCAGTTGTTCTTGCCCAGCTACAGGCCTGAACTATCCTGTCCCTATGGGTCAGTTCACTTAATTGTTGCAGACACTTCCTACTTTCACATACCTCCTGCTCTGAGCCTAAAAACATTCTGTTATTCCTGCATGGTTGGTTTCTGTGATAGGCTTGCTCAAACTGCCATGTCTGGCCTTGACTACATTTCACCTGCCTTTGTTTTCCATTGGACCCCTGCCTGTCTGCCTGCATGTCAAGATAACTCTTATCAGAATTTTAGAAGTCACAATCTTCTTTTTAAAAAAATATTTTTATTGATTTCAGAGAGGAAGGGAAGGGGAGGAAGCTAGAAACATCAATGATGAGAATCATTGATTGGCTGCCTCCTGCACACCCTCTACTGGGAATTGAACCCACAATCTGGGCATATGACCCAACTGGGAATTGAGCCATGACCTCCTGGTTCATAGCTTGATGCTCAACCATTGAGCTTTGCTGGCTAGGCCAAAAGTCACAATCTTTGAGTAACATGGAGAAAAATGTTGCAGGATTTAAAAAATAAATTTGGATTTATATAAAGTCAGTTAATACACAAAAGATGGTTCTAAGAACATGTTTGGCTGGTAATAAATCAATAAAAATGAGCTCCTATTGCTACTTTCATCCTTTTGTTGTGAGTTTTGAGATTTTTCTGCCTATATTTTTGGACTACAAAAAGTCACAGGATATCAGAAGTACATAGGCAAAAAAAAATCTTGTGTTTGATAAGCAAGTTGCTAAAATTTTCTAAACTGTTACATCATAGGGCTATGAGAGGTCAAGTTAGATAAGCTATTTAAAGCCTCTTGCAAATATTATTAAATTGTCAGTGATAGGTACCCCCCCCCCCCCCGCCCCAACTGGTGGGTGGAGTTATGATGTAACCAGCACCTGCCAAATACCTTAAGCCCCCCAACTCCTGGATCCAGGGGTACCCAATCATGTGCCTTATATGAAGCTGCCAATCAGCGTGTGTCGGGTACCCTAAGCCCCATCCCTCCCCCTTAAAAGGCACCTTCACCCCGCATGTGCCCTCTCTCTCTCACCCTTGGGAAGTGAGCCGGCAGGGTTGTCTCTTCTCCTAATAAAGCCTGTGTCCTGCTACCCTGGTCTCTCTGGCATATCTGTTTTCATCTTTCATATGATGCTGATGACCTGGGGGAGTGTGGACGATCCTCAGAACCTAGCCCCGAAGCTCTGAGTTGACTGGCCCACTCCAAACACTTCTCCAACCCTGCTGTACTAGGACACATGGGATCTCGTCGCTTCCTCCTAACCGGTAGGCCTCAGGGACCTTCTCCCTCCCCGCCCAACCCCCCCCCCCCCCCCACCACGTTCCCTTGACCTGGAAGGGCCTCAGAGTTTCCTGTCTACTCGGCTATGTTCTACGTTCTACGTTCTATGTTCTACATTCTACGAAAGCCCAGGTACCTGGCTGGGAAAACTCTGCTCTGCTCCACAGGAAAGGCCACAAGGTGACAACTCATAGGTCTTTTATCGTCCCTCTTTCTACAGGTTGGCCTAGGAAAAGAAAGATGTTTCTTATTCCTTTTCCAACTTTCCGGTGGCCCTTTTTCCTCAGGTCATGGGAATCAGCCACTCCAACCCCCCCCCCCCCCCCCAACATACCTTAGGGTGCCTCATGGCCAATCTCTCAACCCTTGGACTTTCTGGCTACATCAAACCAAAAAAGCTCATTTTTCCTGTAACACTGCCTGGCCACAATAAAACTTGACAATGGCTCTTTGTGGCCTGAAAATGGCACTTTTGATCCCAATATCTTCTGAGACCTGCATAATTTTTGCCACCGGACGGGAAAGGCAATAGAGATTCCATACGTTCAGGCCTTCTTCTACCTCCGCTCTCGCCCTTCACTTCACTCTTCTTATTCCACACACCAGATCCTTCTTGCAAAGTCCTCTTTTCCCTCTCAAACCTGCCCACAGCCCCTTTCTCTGTCTTCTGACTGCTCTTTTAATCCCGCGGATCACTCTTCTCCACGTGTCTCACTGCTACCACCTCTTTACAACCCTGTCACAAAAACTGCATCCCACGACCTACCACCTGAGGATTCAAAACCCCCACCTTCCCCCACACCTCATCCCCTATCCCGGAACTGCGTGCCCATCCCGCCGCAGAGTTTGCACTCCCCCCACGCCACTTGGGGCCTGTGTGAACTCCCCTTCCCTGACGCTGCCTGCAGCCTGCTCCAGTTCCCCCTCCCAGGCAGGTGCGAATTCCTCCCAGGCAGACAGGAGTTCCCCCTCCCCGCTGCCACCACTGCTGCCGCTTCTTGGGGCCAGGGGTTGTTCACGCCCCCCCCCACTGCTCCAGGCGGGCATGGGCCTCTAACATCTCCCCTGAATCTCCCCCCCCCCCCCCCCCCCCCCCCCCCCCCCCCCCCCCCCGTGACCGTGACCGCCAACAACCAAATTCTCAGGCAGCTGGCCAGTTTCCCTTGTGTGAGGTGGCGGGAACGGAAGGCTTACTCAGAGTAGCCATTCCCTTCTCCCTTTCTGATCTTTCTCAAATTGAAAAACGCCTTGGTTCTTTCTCCTCAGACCCTGATAATTACATCAAAGAATTCAAATACATCACTCAATCTGACATTTTTATTATTCTCACTTCCTCCCTAACTCCATCAGACAAAGACTGAGTCTGGGACACCGCTCAGCAGATGGCAGACAAGGCACACACTCGCAATGACTCCAATCCTATTGGCACCCTTGCAATTCCCCGGAAAGATCCCAATTGGAACTACCAAACTGGGCACCAGCATAGACAGGCACGGAATAGTATACTTAACAATATTATCCAGGTTCTTCTCAGGCTGGCTAATAAGGCAGTAAATTATGATAAAATAAAGGAGATTACCCAGCGCCCACAGGAAAACCCTGGGGAATTCCTTGAATGCCTTTCACAGGCGCTTCAAAAATATGCCCATATTGATCCTACTTCCCCAGCGGGTACGGCCTTGCTACACTCACACTTTATATTCCAGTCAGCCCCAGACATAAGAAAAAAAACTAAAAAAGTTGAGGAGGGGCCCAAGACTCCCCAGAAGGAAGTTCTTAGCATGGCCTTTAAGGTCTTCCATAATAGAGAATAGGAAAAAGAGGACCTTAAGAAAAGGGACAAGGAAAATTACCGTATGCTGGCTAAGGCCCTGCAGGGCTCCACACCCCGAGGCTCCAGGCCAAAGGGAAGGCCTATGTCAATCCCACTGGGAGCCTGTTTCAAATGCAAGCAGCAGGGACACTGGGCAAGACACTGCCCAAACCCGAGGCCCGCACTGCCAATTGGAGGGGTATTGGGGAGTTGATTGCCTCAGTCACCGAAGGGGGACTGGATCTTCCTCTCTAATGGAAACCCCCACATCCGGATCCACAACAGATCTGCTGGGACTGGCAACAGAGGACTGACAGGGCCCTGGGTCTCTGGCCTCGGTGGTGATCACGCATCAGGAGCCCGGGGTAAACCTTCGAGTAACAGGTAAGCCAATCTCTTTCCCTGTTGATACCGGGGCCACTTACTCCACCTTGCCCGAATTTTCGGGCCCCTCAATGCCAACCACCACTACTATTGTGGGAGTCTCGGGAACAAAGACCACCCCTCTAGTAACCCAACCCCTCCTCTGCACCTTTGAGGGAATACAGTTTACACGCTGTTTCTCAGTTATCCCCTAATGTCCCACCCCTTTACTGGGGAGAGACATCTTATCTAAATTCCATGCAACTGTCTCACTGACTCCCTCTGCTTACACATCCTCAGCTTCTATCTTTCTTGTCTCTGCTGCTGACTCAGACTCGGTCTCGGTCTTTTCCCCATTACCTTCAGATAAAGTCAACCCTATAGTCTGGGACACCTCCAATCCATCCATAGCCAAACACCACACTCCCGTCCTTATCCAAAATCCTGACTCTTCCCTTTCGTCCCCCAGAACCCTGTCCCAGCCAGACTTCTACTTGGCCTGAAACCCACTATTTCCAAACTTCTCAATTCAGGTCTTTTGAGGCCCACAAACTCCCCCTTCAACACTCCCATCCTTCCTGTTATTAAACCAAACGGCTCGTATTACCTGGTTCAAGACCTCAGAGCCATCAACTCAGCAGTACTGCCCATAGCTCCTGTTATGGCCAATCCCTACACAATTCTGTCTTCTATTACCCCTTCCTCCTCCTTTTTCACAGTCCTTGATCTAAAAGATGCCTTCTTCACTATCCCTTTAGATTCACAATGTCAGGACCTCTTTGCGTTCACCTGGACTGACCCTGAAACTAGGGTCATTCACAGCAGCTCACATGGACGGTTCTGCCCCAGGAGTTTAGGGATAGCCCCCACTTCTTTGGACAAGCATTGGCAAAAGACTTGCAGGATCTGGTGCTGCCCAGAACCTCCCTCCTACAATACGTAGATGATCTCCTACTGTGCAGTTCTGATCTCCAAACCTCCCAGCGTGGTGGTTACTGAGTCTCAGCAACTAAGGCTCAGCTCTCCCAGTCAGCAGTAACATACCTTGAGATTAGAATTTCACAGGGCAGGAAGGAGATCACTCCCGAACGACCGTAAAAGCTTTATCTCTTCCTTACCTACGCCAACCACCAAATCTGACCTTTCTTTCCTGGGAGTGGCTGGCTTTCTCTGCTCCTGGATCCCTAATTACAGTAACCTAGCAAGACCCCTGTATGAGGCGACAAAAGGAGACCCCAATGAGCCTTTAGACACCTCAAAACCTATAGAACCAGCCTTTAAATCCTTACAGCAGGCTCTTATCCAGGCCCCAGCCCTACACCTTCCAGACCTCTCACAGTCATTCATACTATACACTCATGAAAATCATGGCCTGGCTCTGGGGGTCCTAGGACAAGACAAGGGTCCCTCTTTCGCCCCAGCAGCATACCTATCAAAACAACTAGACCCCACCTGTAGACGTTGGGCCCCTTGTCTCAGAGCCTTAGGAGCAGCAGCTATTCTGGCTCTAGAAAGCTCTAAACTTACTTTTGGGCAGCACACTACTATAAAATTCCCTCATCATCTTCAGGACCTGGTGACCCATAAGGCTATACAACTTCTCTCACCTTCACAATGTCAGGCATACCATCTGGTTTCACTGAAAACCACCAGTTTTTTCATTCCTTGCTCTCTCTTGAATCCTGCTACTCTCCTCCCTGTTGGGACGGACCCTCCTCTCCACTCCTGCATTGAAACAATTACCCAGTTCATATCTCCCTTTCCTCATATTTCACCCACTCCTCTCTCCACACCTGAACAAACTCTTTACATCAATGGCAGCTCTGCCCACACAAAGGAGGGACTATAAAAAGCAGGTTATGTTATAGTATCTAGTGATTCATCCATAATAGAAGCAAGTTCCCTTCCCCCAAAAACAACATCTCAGCAAGCAGAACTCATAGCCCTTACCCAAGCTCTAAACATCTCAGCTGGCAAGTCCATAAACATCTACACTGACTCCAAATATGCATATCACATAATTCATTCTGGTGCTGGCATATGGCGTGAACGGGAATTTCTAACCACCAAAGGCAATCCCCTACACAACCATACTCATATGCAGCCATGCTGTCAAAAGCAGCTGACATCATACACTGCAAAGGACACCAGATTTCTACAGATCCTATTGCTATTGGCAATAACCTGGCAGATAGGACAGCAAAAGGAGTTGCCCAGTCAGGCACCACCCAAACTAACTTAATACTACTGGCTCTACCTACAGTTTCCCCACAATACTCAAAGGAAGAACATCTCAAGTACCTAGGGTACCCCCAGAAGCAAGGATGGTACACTCAGGCAGGAAAATTCATCCTTCCCCAGGCCCAAGCAATGGAGATACTCCAGGGAATCCATATCACTTTCCATGTAGGACAAAAACCCCTCCTGGTGTACGCTACTAGCTTTCTGTCCTTTCCGTCTTTATCCTCCTTAATATAGAAGATAACTGACACCTGTGACATCTGCAATCCCTGCTCTTCTCAGGGTGGAGCCTGCCCTCACTCTTTCCCAACACACCAGATAAGAGGAAACCTCCCAGGACAGGACTGGCAGATAGACTTCACACACATGCCCTCACACACAAAACGCCGGTATCTCCTCACCCTAGTTGACACATTTTCAGGATGGATAGAAGCCTATCCCACCAGCAGGAAGAATGCTCAAACAGTAGTGGTAGTCCTCACCCACTACATCATCCCCCACTTTGGCTTTCCAATGTCTCTTCAATCTGATAATGGCCCCGCTTTGATCTCTCAGATAACGCAGCTGGTTTCTCAAAGGCTAAACATCAAATGGAACCTCCACATCCCCTACCACCCTCAGTCTTCGGGTAAAGTAGAAAAGGCCAATCATCTCTTAAAAACACATCTAACCAAGCTATCTTTAGAACTCCATATGCCTTGGACTGAACTTCTCCTGGCACTAATGAGACTGAGGGCCATGCCACGACAACCACTACTTCTAAGCCCCTTGGAGATCCTGTATGGATGGCCTTTTGCCCTCCAAACCCTGGAAGACAATTCCCCCTCCCCGGGAGACTACTTTCCTGCTTTTGTCCACATGAGGGCACTCTTACAACAACACGCTGATAATCTCCCCTGTCCCTTTCCTACAACTTCTACTCATCTCTCAGTCCTCCCTGGGGACTTGGTCTATGTCAAGAAAAAAGCAAAAGCATCCTTAATACCCACAATGGGAGGGACTCTTCCCAGTCGTACTATCCACCCCTACTGCAGCAAAGGTACAAGGATTCCACCAATGGTATCACCTCTCATAGATTAAGACATACAAACCTCAACACAAAACACTGCCTTCCTACACTTCTACCCCCACAGGACCTACCTCCCTCAGACTCACCAAATGTCTCCCCGCCATCCCCGAAGAGGACTTGACGACACCATCCAGGACTTGATGGTCCATCATTCCTTACAAGCTAAATTCTACTATTTCCTGCAGTGCATCTTGGAGGACTGGTCCTGGTGGCGACCATGGTCTGCTTCCCTAGAAGACATACACTCATGGATAGTGGAGCTTACCTGGCAAGGGATCCTCCAATTCTTTACTCCGGAAGAAGCTCAGGTTTTTGAATTCCTTTTTATATGCCTTGTCTCCTCACCATAATTCTTCTACAGGCAGCCAACAATGAATGCACCAATGAGGGTTTTTGGTCTTTTCAGGTAAAATGGACTTGGGATGATGGGGGAGTTATCAATTCTACTGTCTGGGATGGAAGGTCCTCTAGTGTCACTCTCTATTTTGATGCTTGTGCAGCCATGGCCCCTGGGTGGTCGAGCTGTGGTGGGTGGTATCAGGCCTATGCCACCGACCACAAATATCTATGCATGAAATATCGCCAAAAAGGGGATTGTGACAATGTAGGGGAGTTCTACTGTCTATATTGGCAGTGCTCTTACTACCACTCTGGTGCTTTACGCAGTCCCCTGGTAAATCTTAGACCCCCCTCAGACTGCGGCCCCCTCACGTGTAATCCTGTCAAACCCAGCAGACCCACTCTGGAGCCAGGCTCTGCCAGCAGGAATCAGAATAGATGGAAGAGGTAGGGACCCAGGGGTATAATTACCTTTGTTAAAACTTATATTGATCCCCGACCTATCCCTCCCTCACTAAAGGACATTCTCTCTTGCCCTACGAACCCAGAACCTACCCCTTTGCCCACTCTCATCAACACTACTTTCCATCGACTCTCTAATATCAATCCCTCCTTCTCTACATCTTGCTGGATTTGTCTGTCACTGACTCTAACCCTCATCAAAGCCACTCCAACCCCAACCTATTGGATCACCAACTTAACTTTTACCTATACCAGACCTCATCGCACTTTACACAACGTCTCTCTCTTCAATATAGAAAACACTACCTGTTTAACAAATACCTCTTAAACTACTACCTCAACTACTCCTACACCTTTCTACTGTGCACAATCTATAAATTTACCCCCTCCCTTAGCCTGCCCCCATCAGGTATTTTTCTCCTCTGCGGGACTACAGCCTACACATGCATCCCTCAAAAACTGCCACACTTGATCAACCATTGGAGAACTAAGATGGCGGCAAAGGTAAAACACCTATCTTGCCGTCATAATCAGCAATTTTAATACTACAACTTAATGAAAGAACAAACACCTTCCAGAATCACCAGAAAGTTCACCAAGTGAAAATTCCACAAATAAAAGTGAAAATAAGACACTGTGACTGGGAGGAGCGGCGGCGAACAGCATTGAAAGATTCGCATGGAGAGAGGGTTGGAGCGCATGCCAGTGGAGAGGGTGGGCGGCTGAAAACCGGCCAGTTTTCTCAAACGGGGAGACAAATACGTCCCACTGGACTGATTCTCCAGCTCTGGGCGAAGTCCAGGGAACCCACTATCATACGGGGTAAAAACTGGACAGTGGGAGGGCACGCCGAAGCTCGGGTACTGCCGGGTCTGCCGGCTTGTGGAGAAGGCAGCTTGCGCGAACAGCTCAGCTGCGAGATGGCGCAGAGAGCGCTCCACGACTTGTCTCTCATTCGGAAAACCATCAGACTGCTTTGTTTTATGACCCTGGGTGAGACATTGCGCATGCAGACTCATTTTGGGAAAGTCTGAATTCCCTGGCAGCCGGTGGAGCTCGGCAGCGGCTCTCTCTCAGAGGTGCTGGCGGCCATTGCCCCCGGCACAGAGTCCCCAGGCCGCATAGGGAGGAGCTAACACTGTCTGCTTGGCCCGGAGACTCCGCCCATCCAACCTGAGCACAGCTGAGCTTCACAGACAATTGGCCTGGAGGTCAACCCTCCAAGTGCTAACAAAGATTAACTGAGCTTAACTTCAGCAAGACTGTGCAGCCCATATCCACCTCAGGTAACCGGGGAGGCTGAGCCACTGTCCCTAGTAGGAAGCCTACCACACAAAGCTAATTGACCAACTCAGGGAAGCAGCCACCATGTGCAGAGACATGGAAAGAAATCAGATGTGAAAGAAATGGAGGAAAAAAAAACGACTGGACATGGAATTCAAAACCACGGTTATAGGGTTTTTCAAGAGGCTCCAACAAAAGGTCGAGGCCTATAAGGAAATAAGCAAGACCACAAAGGAAATGAATGAGTCCTACAAGGAAATGAAAGAGACCCTCAAGGATATAAAGGAGACTCTCAAGGATATGAAAAAGGACCAACCAGAAATTAAGCATACACTGACTGAAACAAAAAATATTATACAAAGACCTAAAAGTGCTCTGGAGCACCCCAAGAACCAAGTTAAAGATTTGAAATACAAAGAGGTAAATTCCACTCAGCTGAAAAAGCAAGAAACCAAAAGAATCCAAAAAATTGAAGATAGTGTAAGGGGCCTCTGGGACAACCTCAAGCATACCAACATCAGAATTATTGGGGTGCCAGAAAAAGAGAGAGAGCAAGACAATGAAAACCTATTTGAAGAAATAGTGACTGAAAACTTCCCACACCTGGTGAAAGAAATTGACTTAGGAGTCCAAGAAGCGCACCGAACCCCAATATATAGGAACCCTAAGAGGACCACACCAAGGCACATCATAATTAAAATGCCAAGAGCAAAAGACAAAGAGAGAATAATAAAAACAGCAAGAGAGAAACAGTTGGTTACCCATAAGGGAGCACCCATACGATTGTCAGCGGATTTCTCAACAGAAACGATGCAGGCCAGATGGGAGTGGCAAGAAATATTCCAAGTGATGAACAGCAAGAATCTACAACCAAGATTACTCTATCCAGCAAAGCTATCAATCAGAATTGAAGGTCAGATGAAGTGCTTCGCAGATAAGAAAAAGCTAAAGGAGTTCATCACCACCAAACCAACATTATATGAAATGCTGAAAGATATTCTTTAAGAAGAGGAAGAAGAAAAACGTAAAGATGAAAATTATGAACAACAAATACACATATATCAACAAATGAACATAAAAATCAAGTGAATTGATAGGCTGTTGAACAGGATAGACTGGTGAATATAACAGAGACATGGAAATAGAGAGGGAATAGACTGACAAATCTTGGGGAGAAAAGGGTTGTGGGAAGTACAGCAAGAGACTGGACAAAAATCTTGCAACAATGGGAGAGGACAGAGGGGAGGGGGAGGTGAGGGTGGAGGTGGGATAGGTACAGGGTGGAGGGGAGCTATAGGGGGATTAAAAGGGGAAACAATGTAATTAATAAACTGAACAATAAAGATAAAAAACAAAACAACAACAACAACAAAAAAAAACTGCCACACTTGCTCTGTCTTTATGTCTCCCTAACCCCCAATCTTTCTATCAGAACAGAGGGAGAACTCGAATCCTCTCTTGGTCTTCTCAGACCCCGCCACAAAAGAGCGGCCCTTGGTCCCCTCTTAGTGGGTATGGGAGTCCTCACTGCAGTGGGGACAGGAGTGGGAGGCATTTCCTTCTCTGTTCATTTCTACCACAAATTGTCTGCCGAATTTTCTGAAGATAACTCCATCATTAGCAATTCCCTTGAATCCCTTCAAAGGCAAGTAGACTCCTTAGCAGCGATAGTCCTACAGAACTGGCATGCTTTAGATCTCCTGACAGCAGAAAAAGGGGGTACCTGTGTTTTTCTTGGGGAGGAATGCTGCTACTTTATAAATGAATCAGGAATTGTCAAAGATCACATTAAATCCCTCCAGGACAGGATTGACCAAAGATTACATAACCAGCTAGAAGGGGGGGTACGCCATTTTTGGCTCACTTACTCCATGGCTCTTTCCACTATTAGGCCCACTGACATCTATATTATTAATTTTGCTCTTTGGCCCATGTCTCATGTGTTGTTTTACTAGTTTCTTGTAGAACAGAATGCAGGTGTTCGCCAACCAGAAGGTGGGAGAGATCTATCTGGCACTGAATTCAGAACCTAACATCAGAATCCTTGAGACTCTGGGTAGACGCCCCTAATGACGCCCCCTCTCAGCTGGAAGTAGCTACAGAAGATGGACCTTTGCCCCCTGATCTTGCCTGGACTCTCAATTATTTTTTAATATTATCAGAAACCTGGAATGATAGGTACCCCCCCCCCAACTGGTGGGTGCAGTTATGATGTAATCAGCACCTGCCAAATACCTTAAGCCCCCAGACTCCTGGGTCCAGGGGTACCCAATCATGTGCCTTATATGAAGCTGCCAATCAGCACGTGCCGGGTATCCTAAGCCCCATCCCCTTCCCCTTAAAAGGCACCTTCACCCCGCATGTGCCCCCCCCCCCCCTCTCGGGAAGTGAGCTGGCAGGGTCGTCTCTTCTCCTCAATAAAGCCTGAATCCTGGTCTCCCTGGCACCATCTGTTTCATCTTTCAGACGGTAAATGATAATAGCATAACGATTAAGATGAACTATTTGGGTCCCAGTTTCAGCATATACTAGCTCCTGTGACCTTTGCAAAGTCAATTAATTTGTTATCATGGTTATTTCACTTATAACAGCAGTATCAACTTCATAGAAGCATTAGAAGATAAAATATGATTCTTCAGGTAAAGTTTTAGAATAAGTCTGGCATGAAGCTATTGTTCAGTTGATATAAGTAATTGTGAGGTGAGAACAAGGAAATAAAAGGCCTTTCTTTTTCTTTGCTGTAGCCTTCTCAATTTATGAGAAGCACCTAGTACTTAAACTCCATGGTTGTTAGCTCCTCTGGTTCCACCTGGAAGACATAAGTTACTCTCAAGGTTCATTCTGGCATATATATCCTTCCTTCCTGCTCTTTTCTACAGCTCAAGGATAATTAGTAGAAAGTTCCCTCCCCTACTCCCATTCAAAGAAGCTTCTTTTAAACTCTTCATAACTGTTAGGTCTCTGAAGGAGGAACGTATGAGGCCAGAGTGGTGAGGGATCATCCGCACACCAGGTGGTTGAGCCTGGATGGCTCCAGCACCCAGTGAGGGAAGTCAGTGGCTTTTAAAGGACTTCAGGGCGGCCGAGACCGGTTTGGCTCAGTGGATAGAGCATTGGACTGTGGACTGAAGGGTCCCGGGTTTGATTCCGGCAAGGGGATGTACCTTGGCTGCGGGCACATCCCCAGTAGGGGGCGTGCAAGAGGCGGCTGATCGATGTCTCTCTCTCATCGATGTTTCTGACTTTTTTTTTCTATTTTGTGTATCAGTTTATTTTGTTCATTAGATTCCACATATACGTGAAAGCATATTGTATTTGTCTTTCTCTGACTGGCTTATTTTTCTTAGCATAATAATCTCCAGGTCTATCCATGTTGTCACAAAAAGTAAGATTTTCTTTTCTTGTCTTTCTTTCCTTTTTTATTTATTGCCAAGTAGTATTCCATTGTGTAAATGAATCATATAGCTTTTTTATCCAGTCATCTTCTTTTTTTATAGCTTTATTGTTCAGTTTATTAATTACATTTTCCCCCAATAGCTCCCCTCCACCCAGCACCCATCCCACCCTACGCCCTCACCTCCCCCCACCCTCTGTCCTCTCCCATAGTTGCATGACTTTTGTCCAGTCTCTTGCTGTACTTCCCGCACCCTTTTTCTCACCAAGCATTATCAGTCCATTCCCTCTCCATGTCCATGATTCTGTTCTATTCCTCATTTTATCCTGATCATCTGGTTGTTAATTCACTTGATTTTTAGATTCATTTGTTGATAGATGTGTACCTGTTGTTCATAATGTACATTTTTACCTTGTTCTTCTTCCTCTTCTCAAACAATACCTTTCAGCATTTCATATAGTGTTGGTTTGGTGGTGATGAACTCTTTTAGCTTTTTCTTATCTGTGAAGCACTTTATCTGACCTTTGACAGCTTTGAATGACAGCTTTGCTGGATAGAGCAGTCTTGGTTGTAGATTCTTGCTGTTCATCACTTTGAATATTTCTTGCCACTCCCATCTGGCCTGCATCGTTTCTGTTGAGAAATCTGCTGACAATCGTATGGGTGCTCCCTTATAGGTAACTAACTGTTTTTCTCTTGCTGCTTTTAATATTCTCTCTTTATCTTTTGCTCTTGGCATCTTAATTATGATGTGCCTTGGTGTGGTCCTCTTTAGATTCCTATATTTTGGGGTTCTGTGCACTTCTTGAGTTTTCAAGTCAATTTCTTTCACCAGGTGGGGGAAGTTTTCAGTCACTATTTCTTCTAGTAGGTTTTCATTATCTTGCTCTCTCTCTTTTTCTGGCACCCCAATAATTCTGATGTTGGTATGTTTGAGGTTGTCCCAGAGGCCCCTTATACTATCTTCAATCTTTTGGACTCTTTTGGCTTCCTGCTTTTCCAGCTGAGTGGATTTTGCTTTTTTGTATTTCAAATCTTTGACTTGGTTTTTGCGGTAGTCTGAACTGCTTTTAGGTCTTTGTATAATATTTTTTGTTTCAGTCAGTGTATGCTTAATTTCTAGTTGGTCTTTTTTCATATCCTTGTAGGCGTTGTTCATTTCTTTGTAGGTGTTATTTATTTCGGCATAGTTCTCATTAATTTTATCGGCCTTATCTAGTAGTCTCTTCATAAACCTAATTACTGTGGTTTTAAACTCTATGTCTAATCGTCTTTTTTCCTCCATTTCTTTCACAGCTGAGTTCTTTCCTTTTCTCTGCATTGTTGTTGCTTTCCTGAGTTGGTTCCTTAGCGGTGTGTGATAGGTATCCTCTAAGGAATTAGTGGCTCAGCTTCCTTTGCAGCGCGCAGCGTCAGCCTTAGGTCCGCCCTACTTGGCGCACAGCTTGCGTCTAGTGTCAGCCTTAGGTCCGCCCTACTTGGCGCGCAGCTTGCGTCTAATGGGCGCGCTCCGTCAGGCTTAGGTCCGCCCTTCCTGGCCCCCTGCTTCAGGTCTATGGGGCTTGCGGAGTCAGCTTATCTGTGTGGCTCACTTGTCTCAGTGTTGGGTGGCAATGTAAATCCACCACTGGTCTCCCCGTTGCCAGACAACTCTGCCTCTCCCTAAATGAGTCTGCACAGTCAAAGACTCACTCAGGGGTGTAAAACAAAGCAGTATGGTGGTCTCCGAGCAAGTGAGTCGCGCGTTCTCTGCCCGCGTTCTCTGCCTGGTTGCACACTGCAATTTACTCGTGCACTCTCCCCAAACACACAGACCCCAGCCGCACCCGGGATCCTCCTTTCCCCGACCTGGGAGCTCGCCTGGAACTGGGGGGGTCAGTGCTGTGGGAGACCTCCGCCCTCCTCGCTGGAGAAAACCAGCCGGGCCCGCTGTCTGCCGCCCGTCTCTCACCGCTTTCTCACGCTCCGAACCTCAAAGCTGCGCACTGCTGCTCCCAAGTCACCGCTGCGTCCCGCCTTACTCTCATGTGCGGAATTTTCCCTCAGCCAGCTCTCCAGCGATTTTGGACGCTGTTTGTTTCGTTGCTAAGTTGCAGTTTCAGAATTGTTGCGTGGACAGCTAGATAGGTGCTCACCTATGCCGCCATCTTAGTTCTCTCTCGATGTTTCTGACTTTCTATCCCTTTCCCTTCCTCTCTGTGAAAAATCAATAAAATATATTTTAAAAAAAATAAAGGACTTCTGGGCGGAGACTTCTCCTCTTCTTCTTCTTCTTTTTTTTTTAAGTTTTGTACAGAGAGGAAGGGAAAGGGATAGAGAGAAACATCAATCAGCCACCTCCTGCACACCCCCTACTGGGGATGTGCCCACAAACATGGTACATGCTATTGGGAATGATACCTGGGACCCTTCAGTCCACAGACCAATGCTCTATCCACTGAGCCAAACCGGTTAGGGCAGGACAGAGACTTCCTTATACATACCTGGAGGGGAGAGAATGGAATGTGGTCACCACAAGTGGAATGTGGTCAAAGGGAATGTCCATAGCGAAATGACCTGAAAAGCCAGTTCCCAGGGAAAGGATATTGATTCTTTCTGCACTACACTCCAAACTGGGGATTCTTGTGAGTGTTGAATTGGTTGACGACCCGCATAAAGTCATGTAACTTAAAAAATAGGTAATCCAAAGAATGCGTTAAAAGAGCATAGGGATAAGATTTTGCACATACTTGGTCCCACATACTTTTATGTTTCCATGCACTTTTTGGAAATACTAACGCATTGTTTTCTTTCTTATTCTTAGAGGACGACTGCAATCTCGTCTATATGCACCTCTTACCACTGAGGCCTCCTCCTGGCACAAGTGGTGGTATAAAACATACTGTGTAAGTTAACAGGAGTGCAGGCACCACCTCCACGCCACACCCCCACTTCCGACAGTCCCACAGGCCCTGAGGCGCCCTCCCCGAGCTGTTTCCGGCGAGGCCTGTGGGAAGATCCGCCCTCGGAGCGCGCCTGGCTCCGGAGGAGGCGGGCGGCACCGCAGGCATCGCGGCGGGCAGCCCATCTCCCTGCGCGCCGAGGGCCTGGAAGGACCCCAGCGACGGAGGTAGCAGAAGGCCCGGCTACGAGGCGGCATAGGTGGCGGCGGCCCCTGCGACTGACGGCGCCTTGGTAGTCTGCGGAGCCCTCTCAGCCGGCCGCCTTCGTCCAGCTCTCGCCCTCGCCGCTGGCTGATCCCGGTGCAGCCGGCGCCATGTCTGTGAGCGAGATCTTTGTGGAGCTGCAGGGCTTCCTGGCTGCCGAGCAGGACATCCGAGAGGTGATCCTGCTTGTCCCATCCCTCTTTTTTGCTCCGGGGCCCCCTCTCCCGGTCCTTCCTGTCGCTCAGCCTCCGAGGGCCGGTGCTTCCCTCTGGTTTTTGCTTAGGGCGAATCCCTTGTCCCGCCCCGGGTTCCGGTCTCTCATCGGCTTCTCCTGCCTCATCTGAGTGCCAGTTTCCCCCCTTCCAGCACTCGTGGACATTAAAGCCTCAGCTAGCTCCTGGGACTCGGTCGGCGTACAATTTATGTGTTGTCGGTGTCTTTCAAAGCCTCTGGGCCTGTCTTTAAGCTCCCATGGCTTCTCATTACACGTAGGGTAAAAATCCAATTGTGTGTGTGTTTTTCAATGTAACTTTACCCCACCTTCTGTTTTTATTATGGTCACTTTACCTCCCTTTCATTTCTCTAGTTCCTTAGTAGTTCCTGTCTCAGAAGTTTTGCATGCTTCCTGCTCTTCCTGAAATTTGCTTCTTTCACCCCCCAGCCCCTCTCCTCGGTTTTCCCACATTCATCTCCTGGATTTCACAGGCCAAATGATCTTTTGCCTGTTATGTTTTCTAGTAACGCATTAACATCTTAAGGAATTTGTGTAATTTCTATCTTTTGAATGTCAGTTGAACTGCCAGAAAGGAGGGGACTGTAGTTGGTTCCTCAGCATTTACACAATGCCTAGCACATAAATGTGCTCAGTGAATATTTGTAAAATGAATGAATGAAAAATACCCATCCCTTAATTGCATTTTATTCTTGTCTTGACAAATTGCATTCAGATGCCTCAGCTCCTTTAGGTGTTGTAGTATTCTGGGGGGATAGTTGATATGAGGAAGGTGGTTATCATCCTTTCAGAGTTAAATGAGAAACCTAAGGCTATTTGATGACTTCCTGAAGGTCTCATAGAGGAAGTAAGTGGAAGAGTCAGGATTCACACCTGGGTGTTTTCTGTTCCAGTTCAGTCCTTGTAAAGATTGTTAGTGTTTTCAATGTATGTGAAGATGTCATAAATCAAATATGCTACCTAGCATATTTGGTTTGAGGCTGTGATAATAATGATGTTGAACTTACATGATATTTTGGTTTTTAATTCTTTCTAGGAAATCCGAAAAGTAGTGCAGAGTTTAGAACAAACAGCTCGGGAGATTTTAACTCTACTGCAAGGGGTCCATCAGGGTGCTGGGTTTCAGGACAGTAAGTGTTTTGTTTTGACTTTTGAGATTTTAATCCAGTTCATCAATCTCATTTAAAGAGTTTTACCATCTAAACAACATTTCAGCTCTGTGTCATTTTATTATGAGAAATGTTCCTCTTACTTTATGGTGAGTAAAAATTGGAGTAGGCGAGTTTATCGTTTTTTTACAGGTTTACAAAATCTGTGTTTTGATTGATTTCCCACTTTCACGTAATATGGAATGTTTTCTATTTGATGAAGTTCTGCTGCTGATGATAGTAGTATATCATAGTTCACTTGTGTATTTAGCAACTTTTATTTAGAGCTTCAAAAACACACCAAACCTTTCATATATTGAATATGGCTTAATATGCATTTGTAGATATGAAACAACCAGTGTAAAATGTTCTGAATGTGTGTACAGTTAGTCCCTTGAATGGATGAAGATCAACTATGATAAATTTAGACATGGAACCTCCATTCTAAGCACAACTGAAAAAGCTGAAATACATTTTCAGATAGAGAATGATATAATAAAGTAGTTTATAGGTGTCAGAGTCAAGTCAATTTTCTCCATGATATGTAGTTGGTCAGCTTGATTGAGAATAATTGGTAAAACTTTTTGACCAAATATGAGAGCTAGAAGCAGATCAGTTTTAAGCCTCTTTTGAGGCTGCGTAGGAATGCATCTGGTGTGCAGCCCCTTAGGGATGAGGTCATTTCTGATAGCGTAGGATATGTTTCCTAACATTCCCTTTCAGCAAGTTTTTGTTTATTTTTCAGTGTTGGTTCATCAGTAGGGGAACTAGAGGTGAAAATTTGAAAGCCAGGTTGAAAAGCAGAGATTCATACTGTATATTTGGTCATGAGGTTTTTGAAAAAGTTGATTTATTTCCAGGTAGACTGCATAGATTATTAAGTGATAGTAAGTATTAAGCAATATTAAGTATTTGAAATTTGGTCTTTCATTATGATGTTTGATTATCATTTTTTTCTTATTTTTTTGTTTTATTTTGGTGTGATCAGTTCCAAAGAGGTGTTTGAAAGCTCGAGAACATTTTGGTACTGTGAAAACACATCTAATGTCTTTGAAGACCAAGTTCCCTGCTGAACAGTATTACAGGTTTGTAAGAAAAGTAGCATTATTTTATAATGTTAAGTTAAAAAAAGGCAGAAAAATTATATGTACTGAATAATTGCTTAGCACTAGGTAAAAATCCCTCTATGTAGAAGAAGCAACAAAAAGAAAGTTATTAAACTGTTAATGGTAGTATTTGAATGGTGACAAAATTGGTGATATTTTCTTCCCTTTCAATTTCAAAATTTTCTTGAAGATCATGTATAATTTTTGCAATGAAAAAGCAGTTAAAAACAAAATATTTGTTATATGGGGTCAAAATAAAGAATATCTTTTTAGTATATTCAAGTTGCTTGTGAAGTTGGATGAACTGTATCTGCTATTAAGGTTATGGAGTTGAGCTTTACCTTAAAGCTTGACTTTCACTGTCAAGTAACATTCACCCAATATTTTATGCTGTATGTTGCTGGATTTACACCACCAGTTATTTTGAAGTATATATTTTTTTATGAAAGAAAACTGTTGCCAATCATAATTATGAAACATGTAGATTGTAAAATGCATCCAGTTTCACAGATATTAAATGGTTGTTGATAAAATATGGTAAATAAGAACCTAAAATATCTACTTTTGTTTATTTTCTTACTGAAAAAACATATTCATTTAAGACGTGTTTATGGGCAATAAATAGGACATGCATGTGGGGAGTGGATAGCACAACCTCACAAGATTTTTTTAAGGCAGGAATTGGCAAACCACATGTGGCCTGCTGCCTGTGGAAGCTAAGAATTGCTTCTTTATTTCAAAGTTGTTAAAAAAGAAAAACAGCCAAATAAGAATATGTGACAAACTGAAAGTGAGCTGTAAAGCCTAAAATATTTATTATCTGTCTCTTCACAGAGAAAGTTTGCCAAACATTGAAAAGATAGTAACGGAAGCTTAGAAAAGTAGGAGGATAGAACTGTCAGAGTCTTTACAGACCATGTAATTTGGAGTCATACACAGGCTGCCCTGGGGCTGATTTGGCCCTCAGAAGGTTCTGTTTGGCCTGCATTGTGTTGAAATTTTTTTCTGAATTGTTGCCACAGGAGGCATAGTATAAATACCCAGGAGTTGTCAAATTTCCTATTTCCAGGTTTCTGGCTCAGTTTAAATGAAGTATCCCTGAGGTTTTAAGTCTATATAGTGATGGCAAATGGTAGTTATTACTTATATATGTGAAGCAGGATTTTCTTGATATCCTACACTCAAAATGTAGGAATGAGTTAGGTGTTGAGGCTGATATACAGTTGTATTTCTCCTTAGTCTTCAGTTGCCAATATTTATTTTTCTCAGAGCGCTACCATTGTTCTTATTTATTAGGAACACCAGAGGCCCGATGAACGAAGATTTGTACTATAATGGGCCTTCCTTCCCCTGTCTGCCAGTACCTCCTTTGCTCTGGCCGCCTTTCCACCTTCCCGTGCTGCCCAGAGGCCTATAGCAAGTGTAGTGGTGCAGAACACCTGAGTCCCCCCGCCCCCCCCCTTAGTGACTGTACATGCAAATCAACCTGCCATATTTGTTGGGTTAATTTGCATACTCACTTCTGATTGGCTGGTGGGTGTCGCGAAGGTATGGTCAATCAGCATGTTACTCTTTTTTTTTATCTTTATTGTTCAGTTTATTAATTACATTGTTTCCCCTTTTTATCCCCCTATAGCTCCCCTCCACCCTGTACCTATCCCACCCTCCACCTTCACCTCCCCCTCCCCACTGTCCTCTCCCATTGTTGCAAGATTTTTGTCCAGTCTCTTGCTGCACTTCCCACAACCCTTTTCTCCCCAAGAATTGTCAGTCCATTCCCTCTCTATGTCCATGTCTCTGTTATATTCACCAGTCTATCCTGTTCAACAGCCTATCAATTCACTTGATTTTTATGTTCATTTGTTGATATATGTGTATTTGTTGTTCATAATTTTCATCTTTACCTTTTTCTTCTTCCTCTTCTTAAAGAATATCTTTCAGCATTTCATATAATGTTGGTTTAGTGATGATGAACTCCTTTAGTTTTTTCTTATCTGCGAAGCACTTCATCTGACCTTCAATTCTGAATGATAGCTTTGCTGGATAGAGTAATCTTGGTTATAGATTCTTGCTGTTCATCACTTGGAATGTTTCTTGCCACTCCCGTCTGGCCTGCATCGTTTCTGTTGAGAAATCCGCTGACAATCGTATGGGTGCTCCCTTATGGGTAACCAACTGTTTCTCTCTTGCTGTTTTTATTATTCTCTCTTTGTCTTTTGCTCTTGGCATTTTAATTATGATGTGCCTTGGTGTGGTCCTCTTAGGGTTCCTATATATTGGGGTTTGGTGCACTTCTTGGACTCCTAAGTCAATTTCTTTCACCAGGTGTGGGAAGTTTTCAGTCACTATTTCTTCAAATAGGTTTTCATTGTCTTGCTCTCTCTCTTTTTCTGGCACCCCTATAATTCGGATGTTGGTATGCTTGAGGTTGTCCCAGAGGCCCCTTACACTATCTTCAATTTTTTGGATTCTTTTGGTTTCTTGCTTTTTCAGCTGAGTGGATTTTCCGTCTTTGTATTTCAAATCTTTAACTTGGTTCTTGGGGTGCTCCAGAGCACTTTTAGGTCTTTGTATAATATTTTTTGTTTCAGTCAGTGTATGCTTAATTTCTGGTTGGTCCTTTTTCATATCCTTGAGAGTCTCCTTTATATCCTTGAGGGTCTCTTTCATTTCCTTGTAGGACTCATTCATTTCCACGTTGGTCTTGATCATTTCTTTGCAGCTCTCGTTTATATCTTTGAGGGTCTTGTTCATTTTCTTGTAGGACTCATTCATTTCCTTTGTGGTCTTGCTTATTTTCTTATAGGCCTCGATCTTTTGTTGGAACCTCTTGAAAAACCCTATAACCGTGGTTTTGAATTCCATGTCCAGTCGTTTTTTTTCCTCCATTTCTTTCACCTCTGATTTCTTTCCATGTTGCTGCATGGTGGCTGCTTCCCTGAGTTGGTCAATTAGCTTTGTGTGGTAGACTTCCTACTAAGGATAGTGGCTCAGCCTCCCCGGTTACCTGAGGTGGAAATGGGCTGCACAGTCTTGCTGAAGTTAAGCTCAGTTAATCGTTGTTAGCACTTGGAGGGTTGACCTCCAGGCCAATTATCTGTGAAGCTCAGCTGTGCTCAGGTTGGGTGGGCGGAGTCTCCGGGCCAAGCAGACAGTGTTAGCTCCGCCCTATGCGGCCCCGGGGACTCTGTGCCGGGGGCAATGGCCGCCAGCACCTCTGAGAGAGAGCCGCTGCCGAGCTCCACCGGCTGCCAGGGAATTCAGACTTTCCCAAAATGAGTCTGCATGCGCAATGTCTCACCCAGGGTTATAAAACAAAGCAGTCTGACGGTTTTCCGAATGAGAGACAAATCGCGGAGCGCTCTCTGCGCCATCTCGCAGCTGAGCTGTTCGCGCGGAAGCTGCCTTCTCCACAAGCCGGCAGACCCGGCAGCACCCGAGCTTCGGCGTGCCCTCCCACTGTCCAGTTTTCACCCCGTATGATAGTGGGTTCTCTGGATTTCGCCCAGAGCTGGAGAATCAGTCCAGTGGGACACCTTTGTCACCCCGTTTGAGAAAACTGGCCGGTTTTCAGCTGCCCGCCCTGTCGGCGGCGCGCGCTCCAAACCTCTCTCTGCGCGAATCTTTCAACTCTCTTCGCTGCCGCTCCTCCGAGTCCCAGTGTCTTATCTTCACTTTTATTTGTGGAATTTTCACTCAACGAGCTTTCTGGTGATTCTGGAAGGTGTTTGTTCTTTCGTTAAGTTGTAGTATTAAAATTGCTGATTATGACTGCAAGATAGGTGTTTTACCTTTGTCGCCATCTTAGTTCTCCAGCATGTTACTCTTAATGTAGATAATCTTCAGCTATAAATTTTTTATTCATAAAATTGAATCATGCTTATTTATTGAACTTTATAATTATAAATTTGAACTTGTGAAATTTACACTAAATCTATCTAATATATTTAAATGCCATATTGCTCTTACATGTTTCATATTTTGGGGTTTCACATAAAATTTTATTTGAAAAAGAATTCTGATTCTAAAATGTTTGAACTTGCCCTAACCAGTTTGGCTCAGTGAATAGAGTGTGGGCCTGCAGACTCAAGGGTCACAGGTTTGATTCCGGTCAGGGCATATGCCTTGGTTGTGGGCACATCCCCAGTAGAGGCAGCTGATTGATATTTCTCTCCCATCGATGTTTCTAACTCCCTCTCCTTCTCTGTAAAAAATCAATAAAATATATTTTTAAAAATGTTTGAACTTGACTGTTCTAAACTTGTCTTTTTTTAAGACTCCTGGTCTCACAATCTGTGTGCTTGTCTTTATGTAGATTTCATGAGCACTGGAGGTTTGTGTTGCAGCGGCTGGTCTTCTTGGCAGCGTTTGTTGTGTACTTGGAATCAGAAACACTAGTGACTCGAGAAGCAGTTACAGAAATTCTTGGCAGTAAGTATCTTCATTAGTATTGATCTGCAGAACCAGTACTAATGGATAGGTTAATTTTTGTTGGCTTATACTTTCTATTATAACAAATGAGAACTAGGTGGAAAACCAGTTACTTGGAAACACAAAATCTAAAAATATATAGTGGCTGCTCTTTGTACTTGTGCGTTATATTTGTAAAATTTAGTTTTTAAAAATGTCAAGACTGTAGAAAAGTTAGAAGAATAATAGAGTGAATGCCTGTTTACAGCTCACTTAGACTCACTACTCTTAACATTTTGCCACATCTGCTTAGTCTCTTCACTTGGTGTGTCTGTATGTGCGTGTGTGCATTTGTATGTGCTTGTCAACCATTTGAAGTCAGTTGCAGATATTATGGCTTGTTTCTGCCTATTCTAAAAACAGACATTTTTTTGTGGTATTACTTTTTAAGAAGAGAGTGGACAGGAAAATTGAATTTTGCTTGAGAGTTAGAAAAATTCTCAATGAGGTCTAGTTGCCAAGGTTAATATTGTATGTCAACTGTAATTGAAAAATAAGAATTAGTAGGAAACAAAAGATTGTTTTAAATGATTCTATCCTTTTTCACACATTTAAAAAAATGCTAAGGCTTAAATTATATTCATATTATGACCTCATTTTTATTTTTTTTAGTTGAGCCAGATCGGGAGAAAGGATTTCATCTGGATGTAGAAGATTATCTCTCAGGAGTTCTAATTCTTGCTAGTGAACTGGTAATATACTTAGTAATTTGTCATTTTCTTTTTCTTTTTTTCTGTTAATTGGTTAACACTAACATGTAAATTTCAGGTGTACAATATTAGAGCATGATGTCTATATACTCGATTGCATGCTCACCACCAAAGTCTGGTTTCCATCTGTCACCATGTATTTGACATTTTTCACTCCCCCTCCCTAATGTCTCCTCTGTTAAACACCAGCCTGTTGTGTGTTTCTGTGAGTTTGTTTTGCTTTTTTTTTTTTACGTTTCCACATATAAGGGAGAGCATTTATTTTTCTCCATCTTATTTCTCTTGCCTTAATACTCTCAAGGTCCACCCATGTTGATATAAATAGCAAGATTTCATTCTTTCTAATGGCTGTGTGGTATTCCATTATATATATATATACCACTTTATTTATTTATCCATCCTTGGACACTTAATTTTTTTATATATCTTGGCTGTTAAAAATAAAGTTTCAAATTAATGTTTTTATATTCTTTGGATAAATACCCAGAAGTAGAATAGGTGGACCATAATAATTCTCTTCTTAGTTTTTTGAGGAATCTCCATACTGTTTTTCATGGTGGCTGTACCAATTTACTTTCTCATTAATAGTGGATGAGTGTTCCCTTTCCTTCACATCCTCCCCAGCATTTGTTATCTCCTATTTCTTTGATAAAAACCAGGTGTGAAGAGGTATAAAGTGATATCTCATTGTGATTTTGATTTGCATTTCCCTGATGATTAGTGATATTGAGCATCTTTTCATGTGTCTGTTAGCCATCTATATGTCTTCCTTGGAAACATGGCTATTCAGATTCTCTGCCCATATTTGTGTGTCTTTGTTGATTATTGTAGCTTTGTAGTGTAGTTTGAATTTAGGTAGTGTGATACCTCTGGCTGTGTTCTTTTTTCCTCAGGATTTCCATTTAGGGTCTTTTGTGGTTCTAAAATTTGTGGATTTCTTTTGTTATGCCATTATGGACGTTGTAACACCTGAGGATATTTTTTCCTTTGCTTTTCAGAGAGGGTACAAAGGAGGTTAAGGAGATGGGGAGGGAGGGAGAGAGAAAGAGAGAGAGACATCAATGTGAGAGACAAACATCGACTGGTTGCCTCTGCATGCACCCTGACCAAGGGTGGGGATTGAACCTGCAGCTGAGGTGCGTGCTCCTTGACTGGAAACTGAACATGAGACCTTCTGGTGCACAGGCCGCTGCTTTAACCAGTTAGCTACACTGGCCAGGGCCTGCCCATTCTTAATTAGGTTGTTTTTGATGTTGAGTTGTATGAGTTCTTTATATATTTTTTATATTAGTACCTTATTGTAAGTACCATTTGCAAATATCTTGTTTCTCTTGCCTTGGAGTCAGATTCACAAAAAACACCACTAAGATTGGTGACCAGAACCTTAGTACCTATATTATTGTCTGTGTGTTTTATTGTTTCAGGGCTAACACTCAGGTCTTTAGTCCATTTTGAATTAATTTTTATGTATGATGTACAACAGTTTAGTTTTATTCTTTTGCATAGGGCGTCCAGTTTTCCCAACTTTACTGAAGAAACTTCCTCCATTGTATATTCTTGTCTCCTTTGTTGTAAGTTACTTGTCCATATATGTCTGGGATTATTTCTGGGCTCAGTTCTGTTCCACTGGTTTCTGTGTGTGTTTTTCTGCCATTACCATACTGTTGATTATTGTAGCTTTGTAGTGTAGTTTGAATTTAGGTAGTGTGATACCTCTGGCTGTGTTCTTTTTTCCTCAGGATTTCCATTTAGGGTCTTTTGTGGTTCTAAAATTTGTGGATTTCTTTTGTTATGCCATTAGGATTTTAATAGGGATTGCGTTGAATCTGTAGATTGCTCTAGGTAATATGGACGTTGTAACAATGCTAATTCTTCCAGTCCATGTTTTTTTCATTGTTTTTGGTCTTGAATTTCTTTCAAGAAAGAATGTCTTATCCTTTTCAGTATACAAGTGTTTCCTTTTCTTTGCTTATTTCTAGGTATTTTATTTTTTCTATTGCAGTTGTAAACGGGATTGTTTTTCTTTATTAATCTTTCTGATAGTTCATTGTTAGCATATAGAAATGCAACAGATTGATATATGTTGATTTTGTGTTCTGAAACTTTATTTCTAATAGTTTTTTGGTGGGATCTTTAGGGTTTTTTACATATATAAAATCATGCCATCTGCAAATAGTGGTAGTTTTCCTCTTTCCTTTCCAATTTGGATGCCTTTTCTTTCTTGTTTAATTTCTCTGACTAGGATTTCTAGTAATGTTGAGTAAAACTGGCAAGAGTGGGCAGGCGTCCTTGTTTTGTTTCTGTTCAATCTTAAAGGAAAAGCTTTGGTTTTCACTGTTGAGTATGAAGTTAGCCAGCTGTGGGTTTGTCTTATATGGCCTTTGTTATGTTGAGGCACTTTTCCTTTTATACCCATTTTATTGAAAGATTTCTTTAAAAATCATAAATGGCTTCCTGGCTGGTGTGGCTTAAGGATTGATCAACCTATGAACCAGGTGATCACGATTCCATTCCCTGTCAGGGTATGTGCCCAGGTTGCAGGTTCGATCCCCAGTAGGGGGATGTTCAGAAGGCAGCTGATAGATTATTCTCTCTCATCATTGATGTTTCTCTCTCTCACTTCCTCTCTGAAATATATATATATACATGTGTGTGTGTGTGTGTGTGTGTATACATATATATATATTAAAAAAAACCATAAATGGATGTTGTATCCTGTCACATGCTTTTTCTGTATCTAGTGAGATGATCATATGATTTTTACCTTCATTTTGTTAATATATACTACATTGATTGATTTGCAAATGTTAGAACCATCCTTGTATTCCTACAGTGAAATGCATTTGATTGTGGTGTATGATCCTTTAAATGTATTATTGTATTTGATTTGTGAAAAGGTTATAAGAATATTTATCTAGGGTAAAACTATTGTTTGAAACTTTGGCCACTGTTTACTCCTGCTTGCTTAAAACAAAAGAATAATTGCTTTAGTTTTTAGCTTGAGACGTTGAAAGCTGTAGAGAGAAAAACAAAAAACCTTTGAAGACTGGTCGGTGCCAGTTGTGTAGCTATACTACCTGTTTTTGCAAGATAGGACTACTTCCCCACGTCTAGCAGAATATACAATTAGAGGATAAGGAGCGAGCAGCAGGGTCATTCATAGTCTATTGGCACCCCTTTCCCAGATGCGGCCTTCGGGGCTCTTCGCCAAACGTAGGACAATAGCATTTATGGTTCAGACCCTTTTAAAAGGACTGCCTGCACCCGGGGCAGCGCGACTGTGGGTGTTAGGTCTCTGCACGGTGCCCCCGAGACCGTCCTGGCCAGTTTTCAATAAATCCTTGCCTGCTTATTACCAACTTAATTGCCTACATGGTCATTTGCAACTGGTCGTGGAAGTCGCCCCACAACAATTTGTTAGTATTTTGTTGAGGACTTTTGCATCTATGTTTATCAGAGATATTGGCCTGTAATCTGTGTGTGTCGGGGGCGGGGGGGTTCCTGTCTGGTTTTGCTTTCCAAATAATGTTGGCTGAGTTAGCAAATATTCATTCTTTCCTCTTCAATATTTTGGAAGAGTTGGAGATGGAAAGGTATTAAATTTTCTTTGAATGTTGGTAGAATTCAGCTGTGAAGTCGTCTGGTCCTGGAGCGGTTTGTTTTTTTCACCTTGCCACTTCCCTGCCATTTTTTAAAATGGGTACAAAAAATCCCAGGAGTCTTGATGCATGTAGAAACCGTCTGTTGGTTACCAGATAGTTGTTGACTGTGCACAGTATGAGTTTTGCTAGTCATCAGAGAAACGCCAGTTCTGAAGAGGTACATATTTGCTAATGTGTGAATTTTAAAAGATGATTATACCTCTTTGTTTCAAAGTAGTGGAAAAACATATTCCTGGTAATTGTGTTAACTCATAAAATTGTTTTGGAGAACAACTTATCTATATAACTATATTAATTAGTTTTGCTTTTATCTTCTTAGTTTCTTTCCTGAGAAATTATGTCATGAAAATAATTCTAAAGATGAAAAACAAAGCTGTTATAGTGTTGTTCACTGTGGGTTTACAAATAATATTTATGTAGAATAAATTGTAGCCCAGGCCCCGGTTATATGGCTCAGGGGTTGAGCATTGACCTATGAACTAGGAGGTCACGGTTCGATTCCCAGGCACATGCCTGGGGTTGCCAGCTCCATCCCCAGTGGGGGGCATGCAAGAGACAGCCAATCAATGATTCTCATCATTGATGTTTCTATCTCTCCTTCTCCCTTCCTCTTTGAAATAAAAAAATATATATATTTTTTTGCCGAAACCAGTTTGGCTCAGTGGATAGAGCGTCGGACTACTGACTGAAAGGTCCCGGGTTCGATTCCGGTCAAGGGCATGTACCTTGGCTGCGGGCACATCCCCAGTGGGGGGCGTGCAAGAGGCAGCTGATCGATGTTTCTCATCAATGTTTCTGACTTTCTATCCTTCTCCCTTCCGCTCTGTAAGAAATCAATAAAATATATTAAAAAAAATGTAGCCCATGGAAACTCTAACAAAAGGGAAATGATTTCTTAAGTTATTAAGTAGCATTTGGTGTATGTGCTTGGCTGAGGAGCCAATGGGGCAATTATGACTGAACACCTCTAAGTCAGAATCCGCCCGGGTGGAACGAGCCTCGATTGGCCTCAGGTAGCTGGTCCCGCTGGCAGGCTGTCGCCCCAACCGCCTTGCTGCAGCGTAAGTGGCTGCGGAGGTTGGTGTGGCGCGCTCTGCATGTCGGGTGTCGGGACCTGCGGAGAGCCCTTCGTCCTGGGAAATGGGGTGAGGCTGGAAAGGGGGCTGACCCCATGCCCTTTAGGCAACGCACGTTCGTGGGGAACCTGGTGCTAAACCATTCCTAGATGACCTGCTTCTGGGTCGGGGTTTTGTGTAGCAGAGCAGCTCCCTCACTATTGAGAGTCAGCCCACGACACGGGTTTATAAAGAAAAGAAAAGAAAAGAAAAGAAAAAGATAGTATATGAAAGTGTTGTGGCCTGAGGATCTTGTAGTTGTGATTTGGAGGGCATGGTAAGGTGGAGCCACATAGTAACACATCCCAATCTCTTTCCTTGTATAGTCCAGGCTGTCTGTCAACAGTGTGACTGCTGGAGACTACTCCCGGCCCCTTCACATCTCCACCTTCATCAATGAGCTGGATTCCGGGTTCCGCCTCCTCAACCTGAAAAACGACTCCCTGAGGAAGCGCTACGATGGCTTGAAGTACGATGTGAAGAAAGTGGAGGAGGTGGTCTATGATCTCTCCATCCGAGGCTTCAATAAGGAGACAGCAGCAGCTTGTGGGGAGAAATAGGAGACTCCAGACCTGGCCTTGCTGACCTCAGTGGTTGCCAGTGAGCGTGAGCGCAGGGCCACTCACTGTAGTTGCAGTGCCCTGTTGCTAAGCACCATGCTTTATTTTCTTAGCCAGTTGTGTGGTGTGTGTTTCAGAATTGGAACACTTTTTAAAGATCAGTCTTTACAAGGACAGGTTTTTTTTGTTGTTGTTTCAGTGAATTTGCTCTGTAATTGAGTTCTGTCAAAAGTGCAAATGTCAGTCTCTTGGTAAAGTTTATTTCCTGCTTACCCTGATGCTGTTGATGTCCTGCTTGAGAAGTTTATTGTCTTATGATCCTCGGTATTTTTTTCGATATCCACCGTAGCCCCATACATAGGTATGCAAACAGGTTATTAAAAAGGATGGTTGCCAACCAAAAAACACTTAATATTTTCCTCTCTCATAAGCCAGATGAGTAAATCAGATGTTGAGATTTTTTTACAAGGGAGTTAATAGCTCCAGGGTTCTCTCACTGCCTTCAAAACATAGAATTAAACTGCAAAGTCAAGTTCAGCAGATACTCTTGGGACGTTTTTATATTAAAGAACTGAGTAACATGCTATCATTTGGCTGTTTACCAGGTATGGGGGTAGCGCTTAGTGTTTTAAACACCTTGGTTTCCTGATGTTGCCTTCACATTGTGCTGTTGCAAGCAATTAAAAACCGTTTTCACACATCTTTAACACTTTATATCATATATTTCTTTTCTTTTTTTAAAAAATATATTTTATTGAATTTTTTACAGAGCGGAAGGGAGAGGAATAGAAAGGAACATCGATGAGAGAGAGACATCGGTCAGCTGCCTCTTGCACGCCCCCTACTGGGGATGTGCCCGCAGCCAAGGTACATGCCCTTCCCAGAATTGAACCCGGGACCCTTCAGTCCGCAGTCCGACGCTCTATCCACTGAGCCAAACCGGTCTCGGCTATATCATATATTTCCAAGACATGAAACCTTTTGCCTAGCAGCCAGCTACACTGTTGGCTGTGGGAGTATAAAGTCATCCAGTCAAGTTAGTTAGCAATACCCTGACTGATGTGTTCTGAGAGAAAAGTGCTGTGCTTTGTCTGGAAGGAAGAGAAAACAGATTAAAAAATAAACCAGCTGAAAAAACCAGCATATTTGGCACCGTTTCCAGAGTAAGACATTTCAGGTTGTTGATGATTCTCCCCATAGTCAGGTTTTAGGGCGACAGTTTTGGGCAAGTCACACAAATCTTGTTGCACCCCCCTCTCCTCATTTCAGGCAGTACTGAGAATACTTACCATGCCATTGGCTGTTTACCAGGTGGAGGGGTAGTGCTTGATTTGAAGTTATTAAAATGGTGACATCCAGTTTTTTGGAGCTCATGGAAAGGCAGGTGCCATTGTTTACAGAATAATCTGAAGATTTTAGGTGTATCACCCTTCCATGCCTGATTGCATTTTGGGCTTTCTGTTTGTACAGTGGATGTTTAGCCTGGAAATCAGAGCTTTTATCATGTTGACTGACTAATTTTCCATCATGAGGAAAGAAGTAGAAATGAGGCATAATTGTTCTGCACTGTTGGATTTTATATTTTTTCTTTTTTTTTTTTTTTTTTTAAAAATATATTTTA
This sequence comes from Antrozous pallidus, assembly GCA_027563665.1. Classification (NCBI taxonomy): domain Eukaryota; kingdom Metazoa; phylum Chordata; class Mammalia; order Chiroptera; family Vespertilionidae; genus Antrozous; species Antrozous pallidus. The sequence goes on from CM050508.1 coordinate 94,284,314, forward strand.
TTGATTTTTCACAGAGAGGAAGGGAGAGGGATAGAAAGTCAGAAACATCGATGAGAGAGAGACATCGATCAGCTGCCTCTTGCACGCCCCCTACTGGGGATGTGCCCGCAGCCAAGGTACATGCCCTTGCCGGAATCGAACCCGGGACCTTTCAGTCCGCAGTCCAACGCTCTATCCACTGAGCCAAACCGGTCTTGGCTATATTTTTTCTTGATATCTCTTTCTGCAGAAGAATTTGCAGAAAGGAAAAAGGTGTTAGGATCTTTAAAGTGTGACGCGAGCACTGTCTAGATTGAACATGTTAGGCTTTTAATTATGTAGTCAGACACAGGCAGTATATTTGAGAGTAGTTCTCTTTGCCTCTTAAAGTAAATTGATTCTACTTGAGAATCTTAAGTTCTGGGCAGAAGTTGTGGATTTTAGTTTTAACAAAAGCATTTTAAGGACAGGAGCACATTCTGCTCTTGTAGCTCCATTTGAGAGTTTAGGAGTATCAGGTTTATAATTCATAGGTGTTTGTTGCTGGCTTACTGTAAAGCAATAAGAAGTAGGTATTTGTTTTCCGGTCCTTCATGATTCACTGTGCTGCCGTGAGAACTCTTCTCATGCTGTTTGAGGCTGAAGAAGACCACAGTGGTCAGCACAGATTGCTGTGCAGCCGTTACAATAACCAGAGGGCGGCAGGCATGGCACGCCCGGTGAGCAGGCGCCATTGCATGGTCCACCTTGCTTGGGAAACTGCAAGTGTTCTGGCTTCATAGTTGAGAAGCATTGGCTCTGGTTTTAGATACCAGCATTGTTTTATTCTGCTTCAGAAAACCAGCCATGTTAGAGATCAGCATGAATTAGTGGATGCTTTCTTCATCTATATATTTTTCAAAGGTTAAGTAACTGTCTGACCATCTGATTGGTAGCTATGATGAGCAGTGACCACCAGAGGAAAACACTCAATTCAGGAGCTGCTGAGCTGCAGTGACTTGGCAGTGGTGGTTCTCAGGTGACGCACCCTGGAACCAGACAGGAGGGAGCCCGATTTTGGGACGTGTTTCCCGAGAACCACCCTTTCGCAATCCGGGACCCTGCAGGGGATGGTGGAGAGGCGGTTTTGGCCCGATCCCCGCAGGCCAAGCCAAGGGACTCCACCTGAGGGACCCGCTCAGTCTGCAGACACCCTTCGGGCCATGGTGCTGCCCCAGGCACAGCCAGCCAGGGAGGGACCACAGGAGGTTGGCTCCAGAGTGTGACTGGCCCTTCTGGCCCAGTCCTGCCCCGCTGGCCACCTTCTAATTAATTTCCTTTCAGTGTGCATGAATCCATGCACCGGGCACTAGTAGACTATAAGAAGAAGAAAACTCCATAAAAAGAACAATAAGGTTTATTTATCCCTGTTTTCAACTTGAACAGTAATATGAGTTATTGCTTAAGAGACTTTAATAAAAAACGCCAGCTTCTTTGGCAGTGTTCTGAGACATTTACCAAAGCAAGTGGCTAAAGATGAAATGAAGATGTAGGTTGCTACTGGCATAATTATGAAATTACAGCGCTCTTGTTTCTTGGTCTGGACTAAACTACTTGTCTCTTTAGGGTAGAACATTACTGTGATAGCTGATATCAAAATAAATTGTTTTCTGAGCTTGACATGTTTTTCTCAGTATATACTGTAATAAGAGTTAAACAGAAAAACTATCTCCCTTCCCCTCAAACAATAACAAACATTTAAGGAAGGTGAACTGGACTGGACTGGTTGGTTGAGGGAAGGTGGGGTTGGGGGAGAGGGAGTATAGTTTACTGTCAGGTTTCTGATTTGGGTGACAGTAAATTTAGGCGCTATTAACTAAGGAGGAGGTTGGAGGTGGAGATACATGTCTGGAGGTGGCTTGGTATCCGATGTGTTTGCTTTTGGATATGTTGAATTTATGATGCTAAGGGTCAGCTAGGCCCAGCAGGACTTCGGGTATAAGGGAAACCCCGAACTAGCCTGGAGATAGCTCTGGACGGCTTCACCTGTGGTGGATAAATCAGCAGAGCGGGTGCGGTCTCCCTGGAGAGCATGTGGAATGAGAACAGTAATGAGGACAAAACCTTGGCTAACTGCACGGTTTATTGAGTTAGGCATAGGAAGTACATCCACGAGGGAATGGAGAAGTGGTTATAGAGGTTGCCAGAAAACAGTAGCTTGTCATGGAGCCAGAGAATAAAGAGTTTTAGAAGGCTTTTTTGGTTGAGATATTTAAAGCATATATTCTCATAGCCTGAGAGACTGTCAGGCAAGTCTAGATTATGCTGTAGAAACAACCCCCAAATCTGAGGCCTAGAACAAGGTTTATTCTCACACTCCCTGTCCATTGCAGGTGGCTAGGGATCTCCACACAATCCTCCGGAGCAGCCAGCAGCTGGACCATTGCTGTGGGAAAGGGGAAGGACTGGGAGAGTCTTGACAGCATGCTCTGGTTTGAAAGTGACATGCCACTTTTTTCGTTGGTTAGAACTGGACATTGGCCCTGTTAAACACCAAGAGGGCTAGGAAGTGCAAGCTCACCGTGGGAGATAAACTAAATGTTGAAAGTTGTAGGTGTGTTAGTTCCTTTTGTTTAATGATTAATAGTTATTTCTGTCATACATAAATTTTAATGGACTTGGGAGAGAGAAAAGATGTTCCAGGTACACTCTTTCTTAAATTTATAATTTTAATGTTTATTTTCCAATTCCATAAACACAGGGCCACTCTTGGCTGGTGGATGACAGAAAGAGGGTAGCTCAGTCTGTGGGTGTCCACTCTTGTTGAAGGTTGTGTCCTGTTTGAAAGATGCTTCTCTAGGGCATGTGCCTTTGGGCTGGGTTTGTGCGTGCATATTTCAGCCAGCATTCAGTGAGTGGTACATGTTTCCAACACTGGGCTAACCATTTTATCCAGACCGCCTCACTTTATTCTCATAGCAACTTTGTAAGGTAGTTACCATTTTTTTTTTCCGTCCTTTCATTAGAGATGTGGGCAGTAGGCTTGTCCTGAGTTCTAGCTTTGAAGACGAGGAGCTGCGATTCAGCTACCACATACACCATTTCTGCCTTGATGCTTTTGAATGTGTCACTCCATAGCTTGGCAAGGCAAAAGTCAAACCCACAAATTGCAAATTGTTATGAACAGAGAATAATATGTATAGCTTTGGAATTGGTGCAATTCATATTAACATTAGCATAAAAATAAGTGGGAAACTTGATCTGGACTCTCAAGATGTTTAGAGTCTTAATTGCAGGGGAAAGGGTATTGAGAAAAATAAAAACAGGTAAGAGATTAAATATTCAAGTAATATTTGAGCACCTACTGTAATTTAAAAAATGTTAACTTTATTGAAGTGCATTTTACATTTAAAACTGATTCATCAAGTACTCAATTCAGTGATTTAATTTATCAATCAGTGCAACAATCCCAACAAATCAGTTTTAGAACATTTTTATCTTCTCCCATGATCCCTGTTCCTACTCTCAGCCCCAGGCAACCACTAATCAACTTTCTGTCTCTATAAATTTGCCTTTCTGCATGTCTCCTATAACAGGAATCACCAGCATGTCTTTCCACTTTGCATAGTGTTTTAAGATTTATCCATATTATGTTCATTCAGGTTTCTTTTGGTTCCTGAGTAGTATTCCTTGGTATGATACTCCATATTTTACCCATTCATCAGATGGAGAAGATGTAAGCAACTAGGGGGCCTGTGGAGGGGGTTGGAGACATTGAGGGGAAGAAGGGAAGGAGCAGAGGCCTATGTTATTCTCTAGCTCATATATGTGTCCATGCAGGAGCTGGGACAGAAACATGGCATGTACACTGCTCCATCTTATCACCGCAAACCTCAGGGTTTTTGGCTGAAGGAAAATCTATGAAAATAGGTAAATTCTTTAGGCTAGAAAGTTAGGCTTGTTCCCCCTCCCTCGTTTTTCTTGTTTACTCTTTCCCTTATGTTAGTTACTCATGTTCATCTGGTGTCATTTAGTATGAACATTTGTCCAAAGCCATCTGCTCTGGCTGGAGTTCTGTGTGTTTAAGTGGCGGAATCTGACGTCACCATCTGCAGGTACCAGCGGGCCTGCCAGCGAGACCAGGTCAGAAATCAGAAAAGATCTGGCTCTCTGTCGTGTCCCTCTGTCAAACTTTGCTCACCCTGATGAAGGGAAGCCAGAGTATTTTTTCACCATTGGGGAAAACCAAGGATTGGGTGTTGGTTTGGTTTATTGGAGAAGACTGCAAGATGGTTTTAATCACTAACGGGTTTTGGGTGCAGAGTCAGTGGAGCAGGCCCGTCCATTTTAGTAAGAAACTAATCAGATCCAGAACTGATATAACTAGGACAGAGACCCATTCTCAGTGTTAAAAAAGACTAAAATCAATAAATGTTAGGGCTTCATTTTTTTGTACCCAAAAGTTAACTTTCAAATCCCTAGAGAGGGACTACCAGTAAGGGTCAGGTAGGGACCCAGGTTCTCTTCCACGGTGCCTAGCAGAGCCCGGCCACCAGCCTTCTAGGACCAACTCGAGGTGGAGGGCTGTGGCTTAGTGAGCCTTCTCATGCCTTCCCTGTAGTGTCACCCCTTTGATGATGTGACGTGACTGCTTCTTGTTTAATAAAACCTGCCCAGTGGGCACCAAGGTAATTAGGCTGTGGCCTGTCTTGTGACATCAAGTGGCTCTAACTTCCTTAAACTGAGATGAGCCTGGGAACATGAATACCCCTCCATTTCCAAAAGGTTGTGCTGAGGAAAAACAAAAGGATGTAGGGCTGGCACAAGCATTTTTGATCTGACTCCAGAGAGTGATTTTAATCCTCATATATTTTATACATAGTGGGAGAAGGGAGTAGATGTATTTTTCTTTGACATGTTATTTTTGTGATTATAAAAGATAAGCATGGGAGGAAATTGGGAAATTACAAAAAGATCTTAAAATCCATATACACTGAGTGGCCAGATTATTATAACCTCTGAATGCATAATAATCTGGCCACTCAGTGTATATCCTATATAATAAAAGGCTAATATGCAAATTGTCCCCATAACCAGGAGTTTGACCAGCAGGCGGGCCGGCTAACCACCCAGGCTGACCTGACCCCACCCATTCACGAATTCATTCACTGGGGCTCTAATATCCTATCTAATAAAAGAGTAATATGCAAATTGACCATACCGCTGGTCAAGCCATGCCCACCAGCCAATCAGGAGCAAATACACCCCAACCAAAATGGCTGTGGCCACTGAGAGCAGGAGGGAGGCTTGGGTTTCCCCGGCAATGGAGGAAGCCAAGCTTTCCGCCTGCCGTTGCCAGCCTAGGCCTCCACTCAATGCTACGAAGTTTGAATTATAGAAGATATATTCCAACAGAAATGTCAGCAGCCATGGAGCTGGAAAGAGCAGAGATTAAGGTTGCACGGGTGATAGAGGAAGCCAAGCTTCTGTAGCCCTAAGCTCCTAGGCCTCAACTCTAGGCTACAAAGTTTCAATTATAGACTTGAAATAAACCCAAACAGAAATGGCTGTCGCCACAGACCAAGCAGAAGGCTTGATTCTGCTCCAGGCTGCAAAGTTTCAATTGTAGAACATAAATTAATCCCAGATCCAAGGGCCTCTGCTTGGGTCGTTGGGGGGTGTGGCTGGCCTGCAAACCACCACAGGCCCCTCACCCAGGCTGCCCCATTCCCCAGGGGAAGCCCCACCCTGATTCAGGACACTATTCAGGGATAACCAGCTGGTCCCCACCCATGCACCAGACCTCTATCCTATCTAATAAAAGTAATTTGCCGATTGACCATCACTCCAACACACGAGAGTTGTCCCCATGTGGTCAAAGATCCTGCCCCGATGTGGACATAAGATGGCCAGCAGGGGATGGCCATTGGGAGGTTCTAGGCCTGCAAGGGAGGGCAGTTGGGGGTGATCAAGTCTGCAGGGGAGAGCAGGTAGGGGTGACCGGGCCAGCAGAGGAGGGAAGTTGGGGAGGGTGCAAGCTTGGACTGAGGGACATCTCCTGACTCCCATGCACGAATTTTGTGCACTGGGCCTCTAGTGTGTGTGTGTATGTGTGTATATATATATATATATATTTACCGAGTGGCCAGATTATTATATGTTCAGAGATCATAATCTGGCCACTCAGTGTATACTTTTTGCATTGTATTTTTTTCCAAGATGGTGGCATAGGTAAACACCTATACTGCTGTCCCACACAACAATTTCAAAACTACAACTAAAAGACAAAACGGACACCATCCAGAACCACCAGAAAGCTGGCTGAGAGGAAATTCTACAAATAGAAGGAAAGATAAAAGGACACTGAGACTCAGAGAAGGTGCGGAGGGCAGAGTTGTGGAGACACGGAGACAGAGGTGCAGAGACAGAGGTGTGGAGACACGCGCGAGCAGAAAGGGTGGGCAGCTGAATACCCGGCTGGTTTTCATGAATGGGGAGGGAGACAAAGGCTCCCCACTGCACTGATCCCCAGCTCCGGGTAAGTCTCGGGGAACCCAGACTCATAAGGGGAGAAACTGGACTGTCAGAAGGAAGCACACTGAAATTCGGGAGCTGCAGAGGTCTGAGAGCTGATGGAGAGGGTGCATGGCTGGTGCTATCATTCAGGAGGAAAAACAATCTCTGGACTGCATTGTTTTCCAGTTTCAGGTGAGACTTTGGGTATCCAGACTCATTTGGGTAGAAACTGGACTGTCTGGCAGTGGGCAAAACTCGAGAGCAGCTTTCTCTCAGAGGTGCGTGGAGCCATTGCCATGGGACACAGACCCAGTTGTCGCTTAGGCCGGGGCTGATGGGAAACCAAGGATGACTTCTCAGCCCTGAGACTCCACCCCATGCAAACTGAGCACAGAGGCTGTCCCAGCATGGACAGAGCTGATCCTCACAGCCAGTTGGCCTGGAGGTCAACCCCTCCCAGTGATACCAACAACAATCTAGGCTTAACCACAACAAGACTGTGCAGTCCATAACGGAGTGCACTAAGAGTATCAACCTCAGGTAACTGGGGAGGCAAAGCCACTGTCCCCTAAAGGAAACCTACCACACAAAGCTACTCGACCAACTCAGGGAAGCAGCCAAAATGCAGAGACAAGGAAACCGATCACATTTGAAAGAAATGGAGGGAAAGAAAAGACTGGACACAGAGTTCAAAACCATAGTTATAAGGTTTTTCAAGAGGTTCCTAGAAAAGGTCGATAAATTAAACGAGACCCTCGAGGATATGAAAAAGGACCAACTAGATATTAAGCATACACCGACTGATATAAAAAAAAAAACATTGTACAGAGACCTAACAGCAGACTAGAGGACCAGAAGAATCAAGTCAAAGTTTTGAAATACAAAGAAGCAAAAACCATTCAGCCAGAAAAGCAATAAGAATAAAAAAAAAATTGAAGATAGTGTACAGAGCCTCTGGGACAACCTCAAGCATACCAACATCCAAATTATAGGGGTACCAGAAGTAGAGAGAGAGCAAAATACTGAAAACCTGTTTGAAGAAATAGTGACCAAAACCTTCCCCAACCTGGTGAAAGAAATAGACTTAAAATTCCAGAAAGCGCACAGAATCTCAAAGGGAATCCAAAGAGGACCACACCAAGACACATCATAATTAAAATGCCAGGAGCAAAAGACAAAGGGAGAATATTAATAACAGCAAGAGAAAAGCAGTTACTTACAAGGGAGCACCCATATGATTTTCAGCAGATTTCTCAACAGAAACTATGCAGGCCAGATGGGAGTGGCAAGACATGTTCAAAGTGATAAACAGCAAGAACCTACAACCAAGATTACCTAACAAAGATATCATTCAGAATTGAAGGTCAGATAAACAGCTTCACAGACAAGAAAAAGGTAAAGGAGTTCATCACCGCCAAATCAGTATTATATGAAATGCTGAAAGGTGTTCTTTAAGAAGAGAAAGAAGAAGAAAAAGATAAAGATAAAAATTATGTATAACAAATACAGTTTTAGTGAGTCTAAAAATGAAGTGAATTAAAAACCTGATGAACAGAATAAACTGGTGAATATAATAAAGTCGGGGCATAGAAAGGGAATGGACTGACAATTCTTGTGGGGGGAAGGGGTGTGGGAGGTGCAGGAAGAGACTGGACAAAAATCATACATCTATGGATGAGGACAGTGTGGGGAGGTAAGGGCAGAGAGTGGGATGGGTACCAGGAGGAGGGGAGCTATGGGGGGTGGGGTGGGGGGAGAGGAACATTGTAATAATCTGAACAATAAAGATTTATTACATTAAAAAAAACACCTTAGTTTGAAATCATTGTGGCAGCATAGGTAAATACCTGAACTTGCTGCCTTGCACAACCACTTCTAAACTACAACTAAAAGACAACGGACATCATCCAGAGCCACAGGAAGGCTGGCTAAGTGGAAATTCTACAACTAGAAGGTAAGAGAAAAGCACACTGAGACTCAGAGTAGCTGCGTAAGTAAAGTGCAGAGGTCCTTCGCCCATGTGGAGAGGCCTGGCAACTGAGTTCGCGACTGTCTTTCAATTCTCAGGGAGACACAAGCTCCCGAGTGCTTTGAACTCCTTTTCCGGGTGAGACTTTGGGGATCCAAGTCATATGGGGAGAAACTGGACTGTCTGGTAGCAGGCGAAACTCGAGGATGGCTTATTCTCAGAGGTGCTTGTGGCGATTACTGAGGGACACACTCTTAGGGCAGGGCTGAGATCTTCTAGTCTGCTGTTGGGTCTCTGTATATTACTTTTTATTTCAGTCAGTGTATGCTTGACTTCTACTTGGTCCTTTTTTATATCCTTGTGAGTCTTGCTAAATTTATCAGCCTTTTCTAGAAAATTCTTGAAAAACCTTATAATCGTGGTTTTGAACTCTATATCCAGTCGTTTGTTTTCCTCCATTTCTTTCATTTGTGACCAGTTTCTTTGTTTCTGCATTTTGGCTGCTTCCTTGAGTTGATAGAATGGCTTTGTGTGCTAGTGTTCTATAGGGCCCAGTGGCTCAGCCTCCAGTTACTTGAGGTGGACACTCTTGGTGCATCAGCTGTGTCTATGATGGAAGAACTTCTGTGCTGGAGGCACCCTTCCTTATGAGGCAAGACTTGCTTCAGTGGGGCTTTGGTTCTCACTGAGTCTTCCCCCTGATTGCGTCCCTTATAAATCTGAGGAGTTGAGAATATTAGAGACAGAGAATATTAAAAGCAGCAAGAGAAAAATAGTTAATTACCTACAAGGGAGCACCCATATGATTGTCAGCTGATTTCTTAAAAGAAGCTATGCAGTCCAGATGGGAGTGGCAAGAAATATTCAAAATGATGAATAGCAAGAACCTACAACCAAGAATACTCTACCCAGCAAAGCTACCATTCAGAATTGAAGGTCAGATAAAGAGCTTCACAGATAAGAAGAAGCTAATGGAGTTTATCACCACCACACCAGTATTATATGAAATGCTTTAAGAAGAGGAAGAAGAAGAAAAAGGTAAAGATAAAAATTATGAACAACAAATACATGTCTATCAACAAGTGAACCTAAAAAGTGAATTAAAAATCTGATGAATGGAATAAACTGGTGAGCATAATAGAATCAGGGGCATAGAAAGGGAGTGGACTGACAACTCTCAGCGGGAAAGGGGTGGGGGGTGCAGGAAGAGACTGGACAAAAATCGTACACCTATGGATGAGGACAGTGGGGTGGAAGTAAGGGCAGACCGTGGGGTAGGAACGGGGTGGAGCAGATGTATGGGGGTAAAAAGAGGAACAATTGTAATAATCTGAACAGTAAAGATTTATTAAATTTAAAATAAATAAATCTGGAAACAACAACAAAAACAAGTGAATCTAAAAATCATGTGAATAAAAAATCTGATGAACAGAATAATCTGGTGAATATAATAGAATCAGGTCATTGAAAGAGAGTGGACTGACAATCCTTGAGGGGAAAGAGGTGTGTGGGGTGAGGGAAGAGACTGGACAAAAATCAGATACCTATGGATGAGGACAGTGTGTTGGGGTGGGGGGTAAGGGCATGGAATGATGTGGGAACCAGGTGGAGGGGAGCTATGGGGAAAAAAGAACAACTGTAATAATCTGAACAATAAAGATTATAAAAAAAAGAATTGTGGACTCTTATTAAATTTAGACCAGAGTGTTATCATTTAGGAAGTGCTGAGTGAATGTCCGGTCTCTTTCCTGAGCCCCTCCCACAGAGTTAAAGACGAGCACTTTGGTGCTGACCTTGGAGAGCTGGGAGGCGAGGCCCAAGGCGCAGTCATCTGTCTCACCACAGAGCTTACACAGCACCTCTGAACCAAGCGGGCAGAGAAGCAAACAGACTGTAATGGCATATTCTTGAAATTGGGAAAATTTTTATGTCACTTTCTGCTTTGTATTTTTACATTCATCACATCATGTGACTTTGAGAGCTGTCCTGTGACAGTCTGTGTGGAAATAGGAAGCTGAGGCCACATGAAGGAAATGTTCCTGAGGTTTCCTTTCTTCTCAGCCTGTCTTCTCTGCCATAGCCACTCGCCAGCTGCTCTATCTGTTCTCTATACTTGGATTCTGATCACCACTTTCAAACCTCAGTGTCAATGGTTCAAAACTGGTCATGTGCTGCTGTGGAAAACAGTTTGGCAGTTCTTGGAAAAGTTAAACATACAGTGGCTATCAGCCAGCAGTTCAATCCCTAGATACATATGTGAGCGTTGGAAATATGTCTACGTGGAGACTTGCACACAAAGATTCATAGCACCTATATATATAAAACCCTAATATACAAATAGACCAAACAGAATAAACTGAACACCTGGTTGCTATGATGTACACTGACACACGGAACATGATAGGTTTGGGCAGCAGAGTGTGGAACATGGTGGGTGTTGGCTGTGGTGGGATGGTAGAGCAGGTGAGCAGGTGTACCAGACGAAGGTGGAGTGCCGTTTGCTGTCATTGGGTGAGCCTCTGGTGGTTACTGAAAATTCTTTACTCTTATGTGCCACGGTCCTGCCCGCTGCTCACACCTGCTGCTGGCACTGGCCCCTATCGCTCAATGCCGTCAGCGGGTGCGAGCAGGGCTGGTGCCATCAGCATGTGGGAGTGGTGATGGCGGGGAGCAGGGCTGTAGTGGGAGGAGCTGGGAGGGGGCATAGAGGATGCTGAGATCTACCCCCGTGCTTCAAGGTGCACAGATTTGTGCACTGGGTCCCTAGTTGATCCATAGATCATAAATTGTAACACCATAAAAACCATAAACCATGAAACCAAGAAACAAACTGAAATTATTGAACCATAAAACCATAAACCTTAGTCCATAACCATAAGCCTTAGTCCATGGAATAAACAAACTATACACAAAATCCTTAATTCATAACTAAAAACTTTACACCATAATCATAAAATATAACCATGAACTATACTGATAAACCATATATAACCAAAAACTTTAAACTATAAATGAGACAAATACGCCATAACCACAAACCATAATAAATAACCATAACCATCAACTATAAACCACAATCATAACATCTACCTCAGCCCAGCTCTTGCCCCAGCCTGGCCCTCTTCTACAGGGGATGGGGACCTGGGAGTGACGGGTTGTTTTTATGAAAGTAGAATTTGGATGTGTTAGAACTGAACTTGCATGATGGCTCTGAAAGCAGAGAGACTGACCAGCTGTGCAAATAGCAAATTAGTAAACTGAGGTTTCCTTTGGTCAGCACCTCGTTGTCCATGTCACGCAGAGGCTAAGGGTTAAGCCAGAATCTGAACGCAGATCCCAGATGCACATGCCTAGTTCCTTCTACTGAGATGCAAAGCCTGCCACAGGACACCAGAGGGGCCAGGCCTACATCCTCTCCTGCACTGATGCTGCCCTAGCACTCATGACTGCTGACACCAAACACAATCCAGTTAAATCACACAAGTTCATCGCAAAAATAGAAAATGACAGACCATTACCCATTATAAATATAGACTAAAAAATCCTCCCACAGCAATATGAAACAACACATAAAAGTATCATGCACCATAAGCAAGGGTCTCTACAGCAGAAACTCTCCACACAATTATTCAGCTTTCTAAAACCACACAACGTAATGCCAACATAACTGTCAAGGAAAAGCACATTTTCATAGTAGTGGATGCAGAAAAAGCTTAAATAGAATCTCCTGCTTTTTCATAATATAACACTCAAGAAAATATAAACTTAGTTGAATATGATACATAGCATAATACAAAACCAACACAAACATTATGCTCACTATTGAAGGCTGTACAATTTACTCCTGAAATCAGCAGCAAGACCAGCAAGCTGACTTTCACCACTATGACTCTATATATATGGTATGGAAGTTCTATCCAGAGCAAATGGGAAAGAAATGAAAGGCATCCATGAGTGGGGAAAAAGCAAAACTATGTCTATGCACAGACCACAGATTACATTATATGCATATGACTTCCTAAAGAATCAACAAAAAAATTAGTTAATAGATTAATTCAGCAAAATATCATATAGGACAAAATATCAATACACAAAAATCTGTTTTATCTGAATAAAGAGGCAAGGGTCATCTAAAAACAAATTTAAGAAAGCAATTCTATTTAAAAAATAATATCAACATTAATAAAATTCTTAGGAATTGACTTAATCAAGGATGCAAGACATGTAGAGTAAAAATTATAAAGCTTTTCTGAAAGAATTAAAGGAAACCTAAATAATTGTGAAGACATCCCATGGGTTCGAAAAACTTAATGTAGGCAAAGTAGCAATAGTACAGACTATAGGCTATAGATTAAATGTAATACCTATGAAAATTCCCAAAGAACTCTGGGAAGAAATGCACAAACGGATCCTAACATTCCCATGTCATGGCAAGGTAGAGTTGAACAATTTTTGAAAAAATGCAGACATTAAGTAGGGGAAAGAAGGGCCTTTTCAACAAATGGTGCCAGGCAACTAGCTATCCACATGAAAATAAATGAATTTGGACACTTTCCTCACACCATATAAAAAATTAATTCAAAACAGATGCAAGACTTGCCTCGCTGGTGTGGTTCAGTGGTCGGGAGTCGACCTATGAACCAGGAGGTCACGGTTCGATTCTCAGTCAGGGCACATGCCTGGGTTGCGAGCTTGATTCTAAGTGCTGGGTGTGCAGGAGACAGCCAATCAATGATTCTCTCTCATCATTGATGTTTGTATATCTCTCTCCCTCTCCCTCTCTGAAAGCAATACAAATGTATTAAATAGTAGATGCAAGGCTTAAATGTAAGAGAGCAATTATGAACTCTCAAAGAAAACATGGGGAGACACCTTTATGACCTTGGACTTAGCAGTGGTTTCTTACACCTGATGCCAAAGCACAACCAGGGCAAGAAAAAAGTAAACTAAATTCTTCAAAAATAGAAACCTTTATTCATCAAAAGGTACCCAGAAAGTGGAAAGACAGCACACAGAGTGGAAAAAACATATTTTCACATTACATATCTGATGATCTGTCATCCAGAATATAGGAAGAACTTTTATGACTTATCAACAAACTGTAGACACACCCCATTTCATCACACTTTTAAAAATTGAATTTATTAGGGTGACATTTATTAATAAAACCAGAGGCCTGATGCACTAAATTCATGCAATGGATTGCAGCCCCGACTTTGTCTGGAAGGTCGTCCAGATGGTCGTTCTGCTGTTCAGGCTGATTAGCATATTAGTTCTTTATTATATAGGAATTATATAGGTTTCAGGTGTACAATTCTATAATACACCATCTGTGTGTTCACCACCCAAGTCCAGTCTCCTTCCATCACTATTTATCCCCCCTTTATCCTTGTCTACATTCTCCCATCCCCTTTTCCTCTAGTAATCACCATGCTGTTGTCTGTGTCTATAAGATTTGTGTGGTTTTTTTTTTTTTTTGCTTAATCCCTTTACCCTTTTCACCCAGTCCCCCAACCTCTTTCCCCTCTGACAGTTGTTTGTTCTCTATGAGTCTATTTCTTTTTGTTTGTTAGTTTATTTTATTCATTAGATTCCAAATATGAGTGAACTCATATGGTCCTTGTTTTTCTCTGACTGCCTTATTTCATTTAGCAGAATGCTGTCCAGGTCCTTCCATGCTCTTACAAAGAATAAGTTTCCTTCTTTTTTTAATGGCTGAGTAGTATTCCATTATATAAATGTGCCACAGGATTTGAGTAGACCCTTCTTCAGAGAAGACTTACAAATGCTCCAAAAGGACATGAAGAAATGTTAAACTAATTAGTCATGATGAAAATACAAATTCCACAATGGAATACCCCTTCACACAACAGTAGAATGGCTGTAATTATAAAAACAAAAAATAATTGTTGGGAGTAATAGATAGAAATTGGAATCCTTGAAGATTGCTTGCTGAAATGTCAAATAATGCATCCTATGTGTACCATAGTTTGGTATTTGGTAAAATAAAGATTAAAAGACAATTATGATATGGTGTAACAATTCCACTCATAAGTACATATTGCAAATAATTGAAAACAGGTGTCAAACAGAAACTTGTGCACAAATATTCATAGTAGCACTTTTCACAGTAGCTGAGAGGTAGGAATAACTCAAATGCCTGCTACTGGGTGAGCGGGTAAACAAATGTGGTCGATCCTTAGACTGCAACGTTGTTTCTGCTTAATAAAAGAATTATATAAGACAAGTGGCCCGGTGCACGAAATCCGTGCACGGAGGGGGGTTTCCTGAGCCCAGCCTGCACCCGCTCCAATCAGGGACCCCTTCGGGGATGTGTGACCCCTGCCTACCTGCCTGATCATCCCTAAGTGCTCCCCTGCTGGCCTGATTGCTCCTAACTGCCTCTGCCTTGCCCCACACCTGGGACCCAGGCTTCCCTCCCTCTGGCCAGCTATAGGCACCCAGGACCTGGGCCAACTTCACTCAGGCCGGCCGCAGCCACAGGCACCCACAGGCACCCGGGACCACAGGGCATGCTGCCTAATGCCAGGGCCGGAAAGGGCCCCAGCCCTTCTATGTGCCTGCCTGGCCGAGTCCCACTACTCTGACTACCGTGGCGTAAAGAACTTTACCATATATGTTCTCCCCAGCCTCCTAGAGAGAGGGCATGAGCTGAGAAACTGGAGATGCTGCAGCCCCAGGGCCATTTTACCAATGGGTACATTGTCATTTTCAGATCTAGGTTTGAGATAATCCATCAAACCGCTATATTTTTCAATTCTCAACTTAGATTGGTTTGCTTTAATAAAATTTATCCGATTGGCCTCCATTTTTAAATACGAATCCATAATAAACTGTTGAGTTAACTTTCCTGCATTTAAAATAGGATTGAACGTGACCCTCACAGAGAGATGAAATCCATAATACTGCATTTGGGTGACTCGTGTTCTTACATTTTGTCTAGTATTATTGTTGAGTACACTGTTGTCTCTGAGTCTTAATGCAATATCTGTTCCCCAACCTTTTTCACCATGTGGAAAAAGAATAGGATATGTCATTGCATCTAATTTAGGAAACAGGATACTGATTCGTATCACTTTAGTGCCATTTGGATTATTGGGATCTGGTTTACAATGAATGAGCAAGTCCCTTTCAAAAGGAGGTTCTCCATCTTTGTTTCTGAATATGACAGCAACTTCGGTTACACGGGGAGAATTATATCTACCTGGGTCACTATTACGATCATATTTAATTGCCATAGTTACTTCCGTGGGAGCTATACCTTTTGCTGCTGCTTCAGATTGAGCTTCCTTTTCTACCTCATATAGCATCTTGTACGATTTGGTTAATTCATTTATTTCATACATAACGTTGTTTTTTTAAAATTTTATTTACAATATAACTTATATTTAATAGTAGTACATATGTTTTCCTCCCCGCCCCCCGACATAAGGTTGTTGATGTTGATTATGAGTCTTTCTGAGCAGGCCTGGTTTGCTGGGATTGCTAATCTTTTACGTGTAGCTTTGGCTGTATAGAGTTGAGCAAACTTCTGAGAAACACCATCAGAAGGATGTAAAGTTCCAGTGCGATGATAAACTTGTCCATGTATTCTAAAACAGTATGGCCCATACCCTGATGACGCTGCAACATTTGTACCCATGGTTACAAATATAAAGAACTATTAATAGATTGAATGTTTTCCATGAAATTTTTACTGTCAGAATCTTCGCTTGTCATTAATTTTTTTAAATATGGCGGGTAATCTGGAAAATGTATATCATTTGGACAGACTTTCCCTTTGCTACAACATCTAGTAAATTTCCCATCAGATGGTTTTTCATCAGAAAAAATTTAGTGATAGGCAAAATTCACATCTAACAGTCATTTCACCACAACTATGTTCGAGAATTGCATCCTCACGTACTCCATTTTCACTGAGAAGGCAGGTCCTGCCACTATTTGCTGATCACTGTTCTTTAGACATATTCTGTCTTCGCCACCGCCTTCTTTCAACTTCAAAGGCACGTTGTTCTTTACACATTTCCTGTCGAAGATGCCGGTGTTTTTCAGCGACGTTTTTCCAATAGCTGCTCTTCGGGTACATTCTGTCGCAGGCGTCGCCTTCTTTCAAGATCAGACACACATCGCTCTTCAGACATTTTCTGTCAATAACGTCAGCACCTTTCTGCTACACAGCTCCGTTGTATCAACAGTTTTTCTTTGGACATAGTCCCACCTCTCTATTGCCACGTTCTGAGATAGAGGAGAATGATAGGCCTTTCAGCAGTGTGACCAAAGGCTGATTTGGACAGATTCTGTGGGGGTGGGACTTCCGCCTACCTGTTGTCAGTTTCAGCTGGGATGCTGAAGCTGGGACTCAGGGGCCTTCCCTCTGGTGGTTGCCTTCAGTTTTTGCTGGTGAACAGCTGAAGCTACACATAATATTGGCAATGCAGGGGCCTCATTAGACGCAGCTGCGGTGAGTTCTCGCAGCCACCATCGCCGAGGTGAGTTCTCTCAGCCGCAGCCCCGCCACCCTGCTGCCACCTCTCCCGCCACCTCTCCCGCCGCTGTTCTCCGAGCCTGGGGGCCTCAGTTGACTCAGCTGTGGTGAGTTCTGGCTGCCGTCGCTGCATCCGCTTGGTCTCCGCGCTGGGGCCGGGCGCTTGATGACTTCATCACTTTATCTCCGCTCCTGGGGCCTGGCGCTCATGCCTCTCCACCACATCCCTTGCTCCGACTGGCTGGTAGCATAGCCAGTCAGGAGCCCAGGTACGGTCACATTTGCATGTTACTCTTTTATTAGATAGGATGGTACAGCTGCCCTAGAAAAGAGCATGGCAGTTCCTCAAAAACTGAAACACTGAATTAATGTCTGACCCAGCAGTTCCACTTCAGGGCATGGAGTCAAATGATTTGAAAGCAGGGACTTGCCCATATTCCACATTCATAGCAGCACTGCTCATAATAGCCAGTGTAAGCAACCCAAGTCTCCACTGATGGACAAAATGATCCACGAAAGGTGGTCTATATGTGATGGATTACTTTTTTTTAACTTTCATATTATTTATTTTAACACAGTTCTTTTTTTTTTTTTTTAGTGTTATCAAAATGTTTTTATTCTGTTTTTGTTTTTTTAAGTATAGTTTGTATACAATAATATATATATATATTTTTTTGGGTCAGGCAAACATTTATTAAGACACAAAAGGCATGACCCATAAAATACAAATGTTGATAAAATTAGATTTCATTAAAATTAAAAATATTTTTTTTTAGTCAAAGCCTTTTTATTTATTTATTTATTTATTTAAATTTTTTAAAATTCAGTTTATTAATTACATTGTTTCCCCTTTTTTATCCTCCTATATCTTCCCTCCACCCTGTACCTATCCCACCCTCCGCCCTCACCTTCCCCTCCCCAATGTCCTCTCCCATTGTTGCAAGATTCTTGTCCAGTCTCTTGCTGTACTTCCCACAACTCTTTTCTCCCCAAGAATTGTCAGTCTATTCCCTCTCTATTTCCATGTCTCTGTTATATTCACCAGTCTATCCTGTTCAACAGCCTATCAATTCACTTGATTTTTATGTTCATTTGTTGATATATGTGTATTTGTTGTTCATAATTTTCATCTTTACGTTTTTCTTCTTCCTCTTCTTAAAGAATATCTTTCAGCATTTCATATAATACTGGTTTGGTGGTGATGAACTCCTTTAGCTTTTCCTTATCTGCGAAGCACTTTATCTGATCCTCAATTCTGAATGATAGCTTTGCTGGATAGAGTAATCTTGGTTGTAGATTCTTGCTCTTCATTATTTTGAATATTTCTTGCCACTCACGTCTGGCCTGCGTTTCTGTTGAGAAATCCGCTGATAATCGTATGGGTGCTCCCCTGTAGGTAACCAACTGCTTTTCTCTTGCTGCTTTTAATATTCTCTCTTTATCTTTTGCTCTTGGCATTTTAATTATGCTATGTCTTGGTGTGGTCCTCTTTAGATTCCTATATTTTGGGGTTCTGTGTACTTCTTGGGCTTTTAAGTCAGTTTCTTTCACCAGGTGGGGAAAGTTTTCAGTCACTATTTCTTCAAGTAGGTTTTCATTAACTTGCTCACTCTCTTTTTCTGGCACCCCAATAATTCGGATGTTGGCTTGCTTGAGGTTGTCCCAGAGGCCCCTTACGCTATCTTCAATTATCTGAATTCTTTTTGTTTCTTGCTTTTCCAGCTGAGTGGATTTTGGTTCTTTGTATTTCAAATCTTTGACTTGGTTCTTGTGGCCCTCTGGACTGCTTTTAGGACTTTGTGTAATATTTTTTATTTCAGTCTGTGTATGCTTGATTTCTAGTTGGTCCTTTTTTTATCTGTGAGGGTCTGGTTCGTATCCTCAGAGGTCTTGTTCATTTCCCTGAGGGTCTCATTCATTTCCTTGTATCATTCATTTCCTTGTAAGTCTCATTCATTTGCTGGTTGGTTTTGTTTATTTCCTGGTAATTCTCATTAATTTGATCGGCCTTTTGTAGGAGCCTCTTGAAAAGCCTTATAACCGTGGTTTTGAACTCTATGTCTTGTCATCTTTTCTCCTCCATTTCTTTCACACCTGATTTCTTTCCATGTCTCTGCATGGTGGCTGCTTTATGTGGTGGATATCCTCAAAGGGACAGTGGCTCAGTCTCCCCAGTTACCTGAGGTGGGTACTCTTACTGCAATCCTTTATGGGTTGTATTCAGTGTTTTTGAATTTAAACCCAGTTAGTTGTTGTTAGCCCTAGGAGGGTTTGACCTCCAGGCCAATTGGCTGTGAAGGGAGACTGTGTTCAGGTTGGATGGGCGGAGTCTCTGAGCTGCGCAGCAGCGGCAGCGGCAGCTGGGTCCTATGCGGCGCTCGCGCGCTCGGGTCTGTGTTGGGTGGGGATGGCTGCAGACTCCTCCAAGAGAAAGCCACTAGTCTCTTCCCCTTGCCAGACAACTCTGCCTTTCCCCAAATGTGCCTGCACACCAAAAGTCCAGCCCAGGGCTGTAAAATAGATGGTTTCCGGAACCAGGAGACAAGTTTCCAGGGGGCAAGTCTCGGGTTTGCGTGACCCTTGTGACTAGGAGCCTCTGCCGCGCCCTGCTTCCAGGGTGCGTCCCCCGGACCTCGGACCTCGCCCGGTTCCGGGGAATTTGTGCAGGGGGACCTCTCCCCATACCCGGGATCTTGGACCTCACCCGGCTCGGGAAATCTGGGCAGTGGGACGCCTCCGCCCTTCCCCGTCGGAGAAACCCAGCCGGTCGCTGCTCCAGCCCCAGCCCGCGCGCACGACCAGGGCGGCTCCTAATCTGTTTCCGTCTGAAAGGCTGAAAGGCTGCGCTCCCGCCGGTCCCGAGTCTCAGTGTCCCACCTCCGCTCCTATTAGTGGAGTTTTCATGCAGCCAGCTTTCTGGCGATTCTGGGTGCTTGTCTGTTCCGCTGTTATGTTGTAGTTCCCAAATCGTTGCGCGGGGCAGAACAATAGGTGTTTGCTTATGCCGCCATCTTGGTGTTCCTCTACAATAATCTTAACACAGTTCTTTAAAAGTAAATAATACAGGTATTATCCTATACAATAAAAGTAATATGTAAATTAACCATCACTCCATGACAAAATGGCAGCACCCATAGCAGACGCTGGTGGTGTCGCCCTGGCAACAAGAACACAGCATCTGCTCCTTGGCTGTGGAGGGAGGGCAGGGACCTCTCGCCAGAGAACTGGGAGCGGGACGCTGAGCTCGCATCGCCAATGGTGGCACAAGCTCAGCGTCCGCTCCCCATTGGCCCGGCCGTGCGGAGGGAGGGAATGGGCTGGCAGGGGCTGCACCTCGGCCATGCGGAGGGAGGGGAAGAACCAGAAAAATGGGTATTTCCAGTTCCTAATGCTGATGGAGCCCCATGAGTGCTGAGTTCCTCCACCTGCAGCCCCCAGTTGCAGCCCAGCAACCCCAGTCGCAGATTGGAAGCCCCCTGCCCACAGTCCAGATGTGATCATCATGGTGCCATGGGGGGGGGGTTGAGAGTGTCCAGCGGGAACACTACAGACATCAAATCACTGCAGGCTGAGGCCGCCCCCACACTCGCAAGCAGTATGGTCCAAGGGGGTGACTCTTGAGGCGGTGGCTCCCGTGACAGCTGATGTGCACTACACCAGGCGGGGAAGCCGGACCTGAAAGTGCAAGCCCCTGAGTACCGGTGCTGAAGGCCGTCATGGGCCAAGGCCCTGTGGAGGCCCCAGGACAAGCATCTCCCCAGAGGCTGTGCGGAAGGAGGGGAGGAGCCTCTGGCTAGAGGCTGAAGTGAAGGATGCTGGTGTCTTTGCAGGGCAGGCTGAGGGACACCACCCCCTCTCCGCACCCCTGTGCACGCATTTTGTGCACCAGGCCTCTAGTCTATATTATAAAAGGCCAGTGGCCATATCGCTGTAACGACCAAATGACTGGTCAGCTGAGGTGCACTGAGCACCTCTCGGTCCCTTCCACCCCCACCCCAACCCTGCCTGCGAGCAGCAGCTCTCTGGTGGGTGGGGCGAGGTGCGAGCATTGAGTGGGGATGGGCGGAATGGCCAGCTGAGGCAAGTGAGCTATTTGCACATGTTTTCGTGTGTGCTGGGCCTCTAGTCCAAACATATTAGCACTGTTCAAATGGTGCAGCTAAGGCAGAAATTCTTCTATACTACTTTACCACTAATATCAATAATCCTTAGTGTTTTCTTTTTCTTTTTTAAAAATATCTTTATTGTTGAAAGTATTACATGTGTCCCCTTTCCCCCCTATTAACCTCTCCAAGCCCACCCTTATCCCTAATCCCAGGCCTTTAGCACCCTTTTGTCTGTCTGTGTCTATGGGTTATGCATATATGCATATAAGTTCTTTGGTTGATCTCTTTCCACCATCCCCTGCATTCCCTCTGAGGTTTGACAGTCTGTTTAATGGTTCCATGTCTCTGGATCTATTTTTATTCATGAGTTTACTTTGTTCATTAGATTCTATATACGAGTGAGATCATGTGATAGTTGTCGTTCTCTGACTGACTTATTTCACTTAGCATAATGTTCTCCAGGTCCATCCATGCTGAATCATCTCTGAAAACCCAATAGAATTTGCGTGGTATGAGGGAAACTTACATTTATAAGGGAACTCTCATTAGTAAGGGCATCTCCCTCTATGCACCTGGCAAAGAAGGATCACCAAGTCTGAGAAGAGAGGCTCAGCCAAGAACCTACAAGATAGAGGAAAAATTATCCCCTCCCCAAACAATGGAATACTATTCATTAATAAAAGGAATAAACTATCAACCCATTCAAGAACATGAATGAATCTTACATGTACATTGTTAGTGGAAGAGTCTAGTCTAGTCTGAGCACCCATCATGCCATTCACTGGGGATACGGAGACAGAAAAGACCCCTCTGTACTCAGTGTCTGGGAGTGGACTGCAGGGGACCATGGACCCAGACTCACCCTGAGCATGGACTCAGGCCTCCAACCAAACCTAGAGCCAGCCCATCAAAACTGAAGTTCTTTACCATGAAGTCTCTCTTCCATAAGCATAGGCCAGGGGTATCCCTGCCTCCCACTGCAGCTCCTGTGTCCCAAACCTCACATTTTCTGGTAGGGCAGTTGTCACTCTGAATGGGCAAACAGATGCATACTGGAGGGGATGAACTGTGGTGGAAATGACAAAGAGGTGACTAGGCGGCATTCCCAAACCCACAGATCTTCCCCTTGGACTCCATGACCCCAGGGCTGTTGAGCAGGGATGGGCTGAGAGACAGTCTTTGCCTTGCTGTTATCTTTCCCTTTTCAGAAATGGCTTAGAGTTTTTTGGGAAAAATGCTAATTTTGTAAGATTGTTTTTGTCAAATGGTTTTCTGCTCACTGGTCCTGAAATAGGAGGTTGCAGCCAAAGATGGCTTGAAGCTACCATGGATGTCCCAGAGTGTGGAGAAGTCGCCTCCCTGCCCTTCACCTCCCTGAGCTAATGCCCCCCTCACTTACCTAGTATTTGTATTTTTAGACATTCATTTGTGGAATGAGGAGGTGGATAGGGATGGGGAGGTGTCATTTCAGCACCTTGGACATCCTCTTGAATCAGGGTACACACCAAGGTTGCTCTACTCTGCGCCCTGATCCCCTTAGAAATCACATGGTTCAGATGTTAATTTCAGTCCAGCTTCCATGTCAGCAGCCAGGCTGGTTGTGCTGTGGTGAAGTACAATGCCATGGATGGGAGTCCCCCCTGGGAGGAGGAGCCATGTTGTGAGCAGGAGGGGAGTTTACAGGAGGGCCTTGGCTGCAAGCAGAGTTGCTGGGCTTTGAGTAGCTGCTCCAGAAGTCAAGCTTGAAAGAACAAAGCAGAACTGACTATCCTCCATCTTGTAGAGCTGGGTCCTCAGCACCCCCCCCCTTACTGGGAGTGACCACAGGAATGCCAGAAATGTCCTAACTCCCCCAACCACCACCTGAGTGGACCAATTAAGCTCTGGTTATGCAGCTAAGATCCTAATAAGGCTATACCACAGGATGCTCCTTATGCATTGCTGTTGACCAATCAGAAAATAGTAGGGGATGGCTCAAACCTCAGACTGTGTTGGTCACTTTCTGACCATTGTGCTGTAAGACCCTGCTGAAAAACCCTGAAATAAAACCCTGACCAAAGTGACCAATCTCTGTAACCCACCTCACTTACCTAAGCCCACCCAAATGACTAGCCCTATATAACCTTTGTTCTCCTGGGGCTCGCTCTCCCTTGTCCCGCCGCTGCGTCAGTAAGGAGGCTGGGGTAGCCAAGTCCGGGCTTGAATAAAGACTCTCTGCTTTTGCGTCGGACGTGGCTCCCTGGTGGTCAACATTTGGGGACCCCGAAATCTGGGCACAACAATGCTCATGTTCTGCAAAGCAGTCTTCCTTGTTAACTCAGATTTTTAAAAATGTCTAATTTTATTTGATGTCAACTAATGTAATTTGATAGGACCTAATTTGATTGTATTAAAACTCTGATGAGTCTGACTTAGCAAAAATCATGCTCCATTTTCAAAATGCACTCATGCTGCAAGTGAGGAGACACCATGAGTTCAGGCAGACCTGTACTGGGAAGCCTTGCCTCTGGTGTTATCCCCTTGCAAAAGGGTGCAGGCTGGATGTGCAGGATGCAGGGAGTTTTTCTTCTTCTTTTTTTTGTTAATCCTCACCCTAGTATATTTTTTCCCATTGATTTTTTTAATACTTGAGACATGTATTTACATTATCATATTGTTTGCTTTTTCTTTCAAATAATCAATTTAATATAGTATATTATTTTGATAGATCTCCTAATATAAAAGTATTCCCAAAGCACTAGATTTAATTTTACTTGTCATGAGAGAGTATTCTTTATTATACTCTGGATTAAATTTTTGACATTTTATTTAGAATTTTAAAAATATATATTCTTAAGAGATGTCTGAGCAGAGACAAAATGGCAGTGGAATAGACAGACATGTTCTGAGCCTTGTCCCGGAGCAAATAGAGTGAGTGGTGGAAACGAGTGGAATTCAGCCCAAACTGGCAAAGGAGACGCAGCTGGTGAGACAGTTTGCAGCCAAAAAAGAGGAACGGCCAGAAAAGAAGCTAAGTGAAATAGGCATGCATTATGTCAGAAAAAGAATTCAGAATAAGGGTCATAGAGTGAATAAACTGATAGAAGAAAAAATCAACACCTTATCTAAGAATCAAGAAGAAATGAAGAGTGATATTGCTACAATAAAAAACACTATAGAAAGTTTCAACAGTAGACTAGGAGAAGCGGAGGACCGAATTAGCAAATTAGAAGATAGGGAAGCAAAACACAGCCAAACTGAATTACAATAGGAGAAAAATAGTAAAAAACAGGAAGAGAGCCCAAGGGAGCTATGGGACAACATGAAATGAAGCAACATATGAATAATAGGGTTGCCAGAACAGCAGGAAGAGAAAGAAGGGTTAGAAGACCTATTTGAAGAAATAATGTCAGAAAATTTCCCTTATGTGGCAAAGAAAAAAGTCACACAAGCACAGAGACCCAAACAGGATGAACCCAAAAAGACCCACACCATGACACATTAATTATGATGGCAAATATTCAGGATAAAAATAGAATCTTAAAGGCTGCAAAAGAGAGACAGAAAGTTACATACAAAGGAGCTACCATTAGATTATCATATGATTTCTCAACAGAAACATATCTGGCCAGAAAAGAATGGAATGAAATTTACAATGCAAACCAAGGGACTGAATCCAAGAGTACTCTACCCAGAAAGATTATCATTCAAAATTGAAGGGGAAATAAGGAGTTTCATGGACAAACAAACAAACAACAGTAAGGGAGTTTATCACTACCAAGCCAGCAATACAAGAAATGCTAGAGGGACTAGTGTAAAAAGAAGAAATAAAAAGGTAAGAAGGAACACAGATACAAAAGATAAAAATGGCTATAAATAAGTACCTTTCAATAATAACTTTAAACATAAACAGAAATGCTCCAATTAAAAGACATCGAATGGCTGAATGGATAAAAAAAAAACATGACCCATTATATATGCTGTCTACAAAAGGTCCACCTCAGAACAAGAGACTCACACAGACTGAAAGTTAAGGGATGAAAAAACATCTTTAGGCAAATGGAAATGAAAATAAAGCTGGGGTAGCTGTACTTGTATCTGACAAAATAGACCTCAAAGTAAAGGCCATAACAAGAGATAAGGAAAGCCACTTTATAATAATAAAGGGAATGATACAAAAAGAGGATATAACTCTGATAAACATATATGCACCCAATATAGGAGCACCCAAATATATAACAAAACTCCTGGAAGTTATCAAAGGAGAGATCAACAACAATACAATCACAGTAGGGGATTTTAATATACCACTGACATCACTGGATAAATCCTCTATACAAAAAAATCAGCAAAGTAACAGCAATTCCAAATGACTCACTAGATCAGAAGGACCTAATTGACATCTTCAGAGCATTTCACCCCAAAGCCACAGAATATATGTCCAAATGCACATTGGACACTTTCAAAAATAGACCACATATTGGCTTACAAGCAAAGTCTCCCCAAATTCAAAAAGATTGATATCATATCAAGCATTTTGTCAGACCACAATGGCATATTAGAAATAAACTCCAATAAAAACATTCCAAAAAATTCCAACACTTGGAAGCTGAATAATATGCTATTAAACAATGATTGGGTTATCAATGATATCAAAGAAGAAATTAAAAACATCCTGGAGACTAATGACAATAAAAACACAACAATGCAAATGCTATGGCACACAATGAAAGCAGTCCTGAGAGGGAAGTTCATAGCTCTACAGGCCTACCTCAAAAAATAAGAAAAAATCGTAATAAATCACCTAACTCAACAACTCAAAGAATTAGAAAGAGAGCAACAAGAAAAGCCCAGATTAGAGCAGAAATGAATGACATAGAGAAAAAACACATAAAAGATCAATGAATCTAAGAGCTGATTTTTTGAAAGGATAAACAAGGTTGATGAACCTCTTAGCCAGGCTCACCAAGAAGCAGAGAGAACACAAATAAACAAAATCAGAAATGAAAGAGGAGAAATAACAACAGACCCCATAGAGATACAAAGGATTATTAAAAAATACAATGAACAACTCTATTCTAATAAATGAGACAACCTGAAGGAAATGGACACAATTTCTGGGTTCTCTGTTTTGTTCAACTGATCTATCTGCTTGTTCTTGTGCCATTATCAGGCTGTTTTGATTATGTAGTACTCTATAACTTGAAATCTGGTATTATGATTCCTCCAGTTTTGTTCTTTCTCAATATTGCTGCAGCTATTCAGGCTCTTTTTTGTTCCATATAAATTTTTGGAGTATTTGTTCTAGATCTGTGAAATATGCAGTTGGTATTTTAATAGGGATTGCATTGAATCTGTAGATTGCCTTGGATAGTATGGACATTTTAATGATGTTGATTCTACCAATACATGAACACAGTATATTCTTCCACTTGTTTATATCTTCTATCACTTTTTCAAATTCCTGTAGTTTTCTGAGAACAGGTCGTTTGCCTCCTGGGTTAAGTTTATTTCTAAATACTTTAATTTTTTTTGGTTGCCATGGTAAATGGGATTGTTAGTTTAGTTTCTGTCTCTGATAATTCATTATTGGTGTATAACAAAGCCATCAATTTTTGGTTGTTGATTTGGTATCCATTTCCAAATTTATTTATTAACTCAAGTAGTTCTTTTGGTGGAGTCTTTACAGTTTTCTATGTACAATATGTGATCTGCAAATAATGAGAATTTTACTTATTCCTTTCTAATTTGGATTCTTTTTATTTCTCCATCTTCTAATTGCTGTGGGTAGGACTTCCAGTACTATGTTGAATAAGAATGGTGAAAGCAGACATCCCTGTCTAGTCCTGTTTTAGGGGAAATAATTTTAGTTTTTGCCCATTGAGTATGATGTTGGCTGTAGGTTTGTCATACATGGCCTTTATCATGTTGAGATATGCTCCTTCTATTCCAACTTTGCTGAGAATTTTTATAAAAAATGGGATTTTGTCAAATGCTTTGTTTCTTGATGAGTCTGGCTAATGGTTCATCAAATTTGTTTATCCTTTCAAAGAACCAGCTCTTGGTTTCATTGATTTTTTGGTATTGCTTTTATAGTCTCTATGTCATGTATTTCTGCTCTAATTTTTATTATTTCCTTCCTTTTATGTCCTCTAGGTTTTTCTTGTTGCTCTATTTCTAATTTTTTAAGTCATAGGTTTAAATAGTTTATTATTAATTTTTCTTGTTTTTCAAGGTAGGCCTATAATGCTATGAACTTCCTTCTCAGGACTGTTTTTGCTGTGTCCCACAGATTTTGAGTTGTTGTGTATTCATTTTCATGAAGTTTTTGAATTTTTTCTTGATGTTGTTGGTAACTCATTCATTGTTTTCTAACATGCTATTTAGCCTCTATGTGTTTGAATGTTTTTGGATGTTTTTACTAAAGTTGATTTCCAGTTTAATTCCATTGTGATCTGAAAAGATGCTTGATATGATTCCAATCTTCTTGAACTTGTAGAGACTTGTTTTGTACCCTAACTTGTGGTCTGTTTTTGTGAATGACCCATGTGCGCTTGAGAAGAATGTATATTCTGCTGTGTTGGGGTGAAATGTTCTATAAATGTCTGTTAAATCCATGTAATCCAGTGTGTCCTTTAGAGTCACTGTTTTCTTGTTAAGTTTTTGTCTGGAAGATCTATCCACTGAAGTCACTGGGGTGTTTTAAGTCCCCTACTATGATTATATTTTTGTCAATCTCTCCCTTAAAGTCCTCTAGAAGATTTTATTTTATATATTTAGATGCCCCTATATTGGGTACATATATGTTTACTAGGGTTATATCCTCTTGTTGGATTGATCCTGTTAGTATTATGTAGTGACCTCTGTTGTCTCTTGTGATGGTCTTCATTTTGAAGTCTATTTTATTGGATATAAGTATTGCTACTCCAGCTTTTTTTTCTTTTCCATTAGCACAGTAATATTTTTCCATCCTTTTATTCTCATCTGTTGTGTCTTTTGTTCTGAGATCTGGTATTATGATTGACAGCATATAGTTGGTCATATAGTCCTATCTATTCAGCTACCTTACACCTTTTGATGGGAGCATTTAATCCATTTACATTTAAGGTTGTTAATAATAGGTACTTATTCATTGCCATTTTAATTCTGTATGCTTAGGTTTCCCTCTCCATTTCTTTTTCTCATTATAGCAGTTCCTTTAGCATTTCTTGTAATGCTGGCTTGGTGGTGATGTACTGCTTTTGCCTTTTTTATTTTGGTTTGGGAACCTCTTTATTTGACCATCTATTTTGAATGATAGCCTTGATGGATATAGTAATATTGGTTTCAGATCCTTGCTTTCCATTACCTTGAGTACTTCATGCCATTCCCTTCTGGCCTGTAGAGTTTCTGATGAGAAATCAGGTGTCAGCCTTATGGGCACTTCTTTGTAGTTAACAGTTTGCTTTTCTCTTGCTGCCTTTAAGTTTCTCTCTTTGTCTTTAGTTTTTGACATTTTAATTATGATGTGTTTGGGCATGGGCCTGTTTGGGTTCTCCTTGCTTGGGGTTCTCTGTGCCTCCTGAACTTGTGTGATTTTTTCCTTTGCCAGGTTAGGGAAGTTTTCTACCATTGTTACTTCAACTACTGTTCTCCATGCCTTTCTTCCTTTATGCTTCTTCTGGCATATCTGCTATTCAAATATTGTTATGTTTTAGATTGTCCTGCAGCTCCCTTAAGCTGTATGCTTATTTTTAATGGTCATTTCTGTTTGGTTCTCTGATTGAGTGATTTTTTTCAACTCTGTTTTCTAATTCACTGATTCGATTCTCAGCTTTCCCTTTTCTGCTGTGTAGTCCTTCCAATGTGTACTTTATTTGTGCTATGTCATTCTTTATTTCTTTTTCCATGGTTACTATATATTTTCTCATAATATTGAGGATCATTATTCTGAACTCTATATCAGATACATTTTTTATCTCCATTTCCTTTATGTCTTCTTCAGGAGAATGCTTTTGTTCTTTCACTTGGGGGTTGTTTCTTTGTCTCCTTATTTTGGCTACCTATTTGGATTTGTGATACGTAGATCTGCTATCTCTCTCAATCTCCAGTGCAAGTCAGTGTCAAATGATGTTTCTGACTAATTAAATCAGGCAAAGACTCAAAGCCTCCAGAGACTGCCTCTGTCTACAGACTGATAGGATTCTGTCTTGAATTACCCTCAAGCACACATCCACAGGTGTGGCAAGAGTTTTTTTCAACAGGGTAGGGCAATTTCTTATGTCTGGAGGCTAATTATTATCAGTCTCTTAATGGGTCTGAGAAATTCTGCATAGTGGGGCAAAGTGTTTTCCAATAGATTGGGTCAACTGTCTCTCTCTCCCTCACCCCCCAGACAAAGCCACCAGGATAACAAATGTCTGTGTGAAAAAGATGACCTCCATAGTGTGAGGGAATGATTCAGCACAGGAAATTGGGTGTCTCCCTTCTGAGCTCTGACCCCAGAGACCCCAATCCTGGCTTCTGCTCTAACAGCTCCAGTCCACTTTGCTCTCCCTCTGCCAAAGCACAAAGTGAGTGACAATGCCAACAGGATGGGGTTCATTCATTCATTCTTCTTCTTCTTCATCATCATTATCATCATCATCATTGTCATCATTTTGTTATCATCATTACTTCCATTTCTACCACCACAATGGCTCTGGTAGCTGAGCATTCTGCTACTAAGACAGGCATTACTGTCTTTTTAGAAGTTGATTGCTGAAGAGTGACTTTGAAGGGGCAACATCCCAGCCAAAGTCAATCTGACTCTGAATCTCTGTCCACCACCTCATAACCAGCGGCCCCACTCTGCCTGCTGTGGATGACAACCCTGTGCCCTGCAAAACTCAGGGCTCTGGTGACTATGCCCTGGGTGAAGAAAACCACTGACTGGGACAAAGGTCCATCCCATGACCTAAAGCAGGGTCCAGTTTGCCCAGCTGGGGCTGAGACCATGCTCTTGGCCTTGCTGATCAGCACTCATGATGCAGGAGGCTAGAGGAGAACCAAGATGGCGGCATAGGTAAAACACCTATCTTGCCCTCATACACAGCAATTTTAAAACTACATCTTAATGAAAGAACAAACACCATCCAGAATCACCGGAAAGCTGGCCGAGTGAAAATTCCACAAATAAAAGTGAAGATAAGACACTGTGACTCGGAGGAGCGGCCGAGGACAGCATTGAAGATACGCGCAGAGAGAGGTTTGGAGGAGTGCGCGCGCCGGGCGGGCGGCTGAAAACCAGCCAGTTTTCTCGAACAGGGTAGACAAAGATGTCCCACTGGACTGATTCTCCAGCTCTGGGCGAAGTCCAGGGAACCCACTATCATACGGGGTGAAAATTGGACAGTGGGAGGGCACGCCGAAGCTCGGGTGCTGCAGGGGTCTGCTGGCTTGTGGAGAAGGCAAGCTTGTGTGGAGTGCACGTGAACTTGGGAACAGCGCAGCTGTGTGACCGTGACCACGTAGAGAGCGTGTGACTCGCTCTCTCATTCGGGAAACTGTCAGACTGCTTTGTTTTACAACCCTGGGTGAGACCTTCGGTGTGCAGACTCATTTGGGGAGAGTGAATTCCCTGGCAGCCAGTGGAGCTCGGCAACGGCTCTCTCTCAGAGGTGCTGGCGGCCATTGCCCCTGGCACAGAGTCCCTGGGGCTGCATGGGGTGGAGCTAACACTGTCTGCTTGGCCCGGAGACTCCGCCCATCCAACCTGAGCACAGCTGAACTTCACAGACAATTGGCCTGGAGGTCAAGCCCTCCAAGTGCTAACAACGATTAACCTGAGCTTAACTTCAGCAAGACTGTGCAACCCATATCCACCTCAGGTAACTGGGGAGGCTGAGCCACTGTCACTAGTAGGAAGTCTATCACACAAAGCTAATAGACCAACTCAGGGAAGCAGCCACCATGCAGAGACATGGAAAGAAATCAGATGTGAAAGAAATGGAGGAAAAAAAACGACTGGACATGGAGTTCAAAACCATGGTTATAGGGCTTCTCAAGAGGCTCCCAGAAAAGGTCGAGACCTATAAAGAAATAAGCAATACCGACAAGGAAATGAACGAGACCCTCAAGGATATGAATGAGACCTGCAAGAAAATGAACAAGACCTACAAGGAAATGATTGAGACCTACAAGGAAATGAACGAGACCTACGAGGATATGAATGAGACTCTCAAGGATATAAAAGAGACTCTCAAGGATATGAAAAAGGACCAACCAGAAATTAAGCATACACTGACTGAAATAAAAAATATTATACAAAGACCTAAAAGTACTCTAGAGCACCCCAAGAACCAAGTTAAAGATTTGAAATACAAAGAGGTAAAATCCACTCAGCTGAAAAAGCAGGAAACCAAAAGAATCCAAAAAATTGAAGATAGTGTAAGGGGCCTCTGGGACAACCTCAAGCATACCAACATCCAAATTATAGGGGTGCCAGAAAAAGAGAGAGAGCAAGACAATGAAAACCTATTTGAAGAAATAGTGACCGAAAACTTCCCACACCTGGTGAAAGAAATTGACTTAGGAGTCCAAGAAGGGCACCGAACCCCAATATACAGGAACCCTAAGAGGACCACACCAAGGCACATCATAATTAAAATGCCAAGAGCAAAAGATAAAGAGAGAATATTAAAAGCAGCAAGAGAAAAACAGTTAATTACCTATAAGGGAGCACCCATACGATTGTCAGCGGATTTCTCAACAGAAACAATGCAGGCCAGATGGGAATGGCAAGAAATATTCAAAGTGATGAATAGCAAGAATCTACAACCAAGATTACTCTACCCAGCAAAGCTATCATTCAGAATTGAAGGTCAGATAAAGTGCTTTGCAGATAAGAAAAAGCTAAAGGAGTTCATCACCACCAAACCAACATTATATGAAATGCTGAAAGATATTCTTTAAGAAGAGGAAGAAGAAAAAGATAAAAGTGTAAATTATGAAAAACAAATACACATCTATCAACAAATGAGTCTAAAAAGCAAGTGAATTAATAAGCTGATGAACAGGATAAATTGTGAATGTAACAGAATCACGGACATAGTGAGGGAATGGACTGACAATTCTTGGGGAGAAAAGGGGTGTGGGAAGTGCAGCAAGATACTGGACAAAGATCATGCAACTATGGGAGAGGACAGTGGGGCGGGGGTGAGGGCGGAGGGTGGGATGGGTACCAGGTGGAGGGGAGCTATAGGGGGAAAAAAAAGGGGAACAGTGTAATTAATAAACTGAACAATAAAGATTTTAAAAAAAGATGCAGGAGGCTGGAGAAAAGGCCAGCAGCCCCAGATTCCTGGGGTACAGTCTGCTGCAGTGAATGAGCTCTCTCCTCTGTCCCTTCAGATGGTAACAAAGCTCAGCTCACTCAGTTGGTCATTGGCCAGAAAGAAACAGAAGCTGTGCATCTCAATCGTGATCTGTTCCCAAGGGCAGCCTGTGCATGAAGCCAGTGTATGGAGCTGGTGTCTATGGGACAGACAAAAAGAGGCAAGTGAGAGAGGCCTGCTCACCACTGAGATGGTGGCCACTGTCCACAAGTACTGGAATGGCTGGTAGGTCTGATTTCATTCCAGCTTTGCTGAACACAAACCTGGAATCAGTTTAAGTACATGAGCCATGTGATGACTGAAATAAGTCTGAGAAATGTATCTGTAGGTGATTTCATCATGCAAACATGATAGACTGCACTTAGAAACCTGTGTGGTTTTGCCTACTGCACACCTAGGCTGTATGGTATTGTTATGTGACACACAGCTGTGTATTAAAGAAAGGAAATGTCAATCCAACGTGGAGTCCCCCCAGTACAGCAAATAAAGACTTAATTGCAGTTTCAGCTCCTCCCCCAAATGACCTCAAACCAGTCAGTCTAGATTTGCTGATTAATATTTGTTAGATAAACTGTGTAAGGCCTCTGCCCACCTTCCCCCAAGATAGGTGCCCTGGTCTGAACCATACTTTCTTTTCTTGGCAATAACTTTCCTGTCCTGCCCAGTTTCTGCCAATAAAACCTTCCAATTTGCACAACCTATTTGCTACAATGGATGCAGCCCAATTCGTAAATTGTTTAATAAAGCCAGTTAGGTCTCTAAATTTACTCAGTTCAAGTTTTGTTTCTTAACTAACCTATATTTGTTTACATTTGGAAGTCCCTGTCCAACATTTCATGTTTTATCATACAACCAGACTACAAAGTAAAGGATCTGTTTGCACCAGCTCACAAGGGCAACTGTTATACTTGTAGGAATTTTGTGAGCTGAGCATTAAACCTATCCATTACAAGTACATCACAAAACTGACAACTAGATAAATATAGGCAATAAAATAAAGGCAATACATCTTTAAAACCTACCACTTCCTATTTTTTTTTTTTTTGCGTTGCAGTAACTTTATTGTAACAGAGAAACCAGGCTGCAGTAAGTCTACACGATTAGATTAGAGTGGATGGTGGTGATTGTTCTAAAGGGTGAATGAAGCCCGAGCTCCGCTGGAAGCGCATGAAGGGCATCACCCGACTTGGGACGGGAGACGAGTGGCTGCACTGAGGTACCAGGTCCAACTGGGCAGAGGCCACATCCGGTGGGAGACATCACTGGAGAGGATGCTGCAATAATCTGTTAACCATTCTCTGCTATTCATGTTGAGAAAGGTGAGGGTGCGGGGTGAGCAGTAAATTATGTTCTTCATTCTTCAAATGGGTAAGTGCTATGGGGGAGGAGGTGATGGTCAATCAAGCAGTGGGAAAGGGTGAAAATCTAGGCTGGATGTAGATCTTTGTGCCTATGGAAACGCACAGTGCTGACAGAGAAGGGAACACTGAAATGCCCACAAGTAAGTACAATGAGAGCCTCCTTTCTTTTCTCCTAAAGACCGGAAATAGCATCTTTTTGTGTTTCTTGTTGCAGTGAGCCGACGCACTGGCTTTCACGGAGCGCGATTTCTATAACTGTGGTCTGTTGGTTAGGCTGCTCCATCTGGGAGCACAGATCCATTATTGCTGG
The DNA here is from genome assembly GCA_027563665.1 of Antrozous pallidus. Classification (NCBI taxonomy): domain Eukaryota; kingdom Metazoa; phylum Chordata; class Mammalia; order Chiroptera; family Vespertilionidae; genus Antrozous; species Antrozous pallidus. The sequence continues at coordinate 94,318,373 of CM050508.1, forward strand.
AACCAGGTCTCTCACTGAGGCTCGAATACGTGGCATCGACACCATCCGGTGCTTTGGTTTAAGCTTCTGGAATATTGCAATGCTGTGATTGACAGGTTTTTGGCTATGACATTCTTGTACATGTAAACTCTTTCGGAAAACCTGGATACACACACACAGATGAGGGAGATTTTGGTTTAGAGCCACAAAGTTCCACGCACCAGCCACAGGTGCCTCTGCCTAGTTCCTACAACATCCTCTGCGGAGAGACAGTTCCAAGGCTGAGTTTTAGGCACTGTGGTTGAAAGAAATGACCCGCCCACCACCATCCACCCTCCCTCTTCCTCCAAGTGCGGCTCAGGGCAGCAGAGGCTGGCAGGGAGATGGTCTCGGTTTCTTCTCATCAGGGGAATTACTTGGTGACCTGGTGAATGGCATGGGCGAGGTAGCCCACGTTACGGGAGGTGACCCCTGCCACAGGGATGCGGCCGTCCTGTCATGTAGATCGAGAACTCCTTGGTCAGCCGCCCCACCTGCTCGGGCTTCAGGCCTGTGAGACAAAACATGCCAGTCTGGTTGGTGATGTGCTGCCAGTTGCGGGAGGAGCCCTCCTTCTTGAGGCTGGAGACCAGCTGGGTCAGCATTCTGATGATGCGGTTGGCCATGCCTTTCACTTCCTGCAACCACTGCTGCCGCAGATCCGGGCTGTTCAGGACAGTGGAGGTGATCCGGCCCGGTAGACAGGAGGGTTGGAATACATGGGGCAAATCAAGATCTTCAACTGTGACTCCACCCTTTTGGCCTCATCTGCATCTTTGCAGACCACAGTGAAGGCTCCCACACGCTCACCGCATAAGCCCATGTTCTCGGCATAGGACTGGCAGAGGCAGACATTGATGCCCTGTTCGATGAAGTGGCGCACAGCCCAGGTGTCCTTGTTGCCATCGCCGTTGGGGAAGCCTGGGTAGGCCACGTCAAAGAACGCAAAGAGGTTGTTTTTCTTCACTACGGAGGCCATCTCCTTCCACTGCTCGGGGTGGGGGTCCACGCCCGTGGGGTTGTGGGCGCAGGCATGCAGGAGGGACACTTGGCTGTGGCATTTTCGAAATGTCCTCCATGGCGCCCGTGAAGTCAAAGCCGCACGTCTTGGGGTCATAGTAGCGATAGCCCTGCAGCTGCATGCCGGCGTCCCAGAAGATGGGCGTGTGATTCCCTCAGGTCGGTTTGGGCAGGAAGACATCTCGGCTGAACTTGAAAAATCTTTGCAGAAGGCTGGCTCCGATCCTGAAGGCCCGGTTCCAGAAATGGCCTGCACCGTGACGGGCTGCTTTTCAGCACCTTGCTGTTCTCGCCCAGGGCCAGCTCTGCCGACACCTTGCAAAACTCGGCCAGTCCCGGATGGGCATTCCTTGTCCAGATTTTTTGCAGCAATCTGAGCCTCTGCCTTGCGGATACTCGGGAGCACCTAAGGCTTTCCATTATCGTCCCGGTAGGCACCAACTCCCAGGTTCATCTTCTTGCTGTTGACGTCTTTCTTAAAGGCTTCTGTGACTCCCAGGATGGGGTCTGGGGGCCCCATCTCCACATGGGCCCACCAGGAGCTGGCTCGGGCAGAGGCCACACCCGCGAGGCCGGGGTGGAAGGCGGCGGCCCTGGACAGGACTGCAGCAGTAGTGCGGCAGGTGTGCAGCAGGGCCATGGTGGGCACGTGGGCAGTGGCAGCAGCAGGACGCCGCAAGGGCAGCGCAGACGCGGACCCACTTCCTAATTTTTGAATTTTTGTTTTAAATTTTTGCCATGCCTGACTCTCAAGGATATTTACTCTTGCATATGGACTCTTGATATAATGATGCACTACTGCACATCTTGGGATTCTACAAACATAGATCTGGCCTTTGTCCTCTGTATGGGAGCCTTTAAAACCCTTGGAATTTCCTCAATGACAGGAGTGACTTGTTGTTCATAATAGGCCCCTGTGATATCTTGGGGTTTGTGCTGGTGAGATGATGAGGGTGGAGCCCCTGAAGAGCTTAGGGGGACTGGTCACCAGAAAGACCTGCTGGTTAGAGGGAGTGCTCAGGAGGGGAGGAAGGAGGCTAGAGATGCGCACCATGAAAACGCTCAAAAGTGAGACTAAAAGAGCTCCTGGTGGCGAACATCCTCCCCTTGATTTTTTTAGGGACTGTTCTTAAGGTGGATACTTTATAATAAACTGTTGCACATAGTGAAGTTTCTAGCAACTTACTGAACCTAATGAGGGGATGTGGAAACCCCCAATTTTTAGTCAGCTAGGCAGAAGTGTGGATGGCCTGTATCCCCCATTTGCAGCTGGCATCTGTAATGTGGGCCATCTTGTGAGACTGAGCCCTTTAACTTGTAGGGTCTGTCCCTAATTCTGGGTAGTGTCAGAACTTAATTAAATTGTTGGACTCCCAGTTGGTGTTGAAGAATCAGAGAACTGGAGAATCAGAAAGACACATTGGAGTTCCTGTCATGGCTCACGAAGAAACAAACATTCATCTCTCCCAGGCTCCCAGGACATGGAAGAGGGCCGGATTGTGCTTCTGCCTTAGAGAGATGACACATCTTTTTGTTGTTGTTAATCCTCAGCCAAGGATATTTTTCCATTGATTTTTAGAAGGGAGAGGGAGGGCCACAATGATTGGTTGCCTCCTACACACACCCTGACCAGGGCAGGAGAACCTGCAACCCAGGTACATGCCCTTGCCTGGAATCGAACCCAGAACCTTTTAGTCTGTAGGCTAATGCTCTATCCACTGGGCCAAACTGACTAGAATGAGAGGACAGATCTTAAAAAATGAAACTCCAAGCAGTCACAAAACATGTTCAGGGACGTTCCACAAGGCAGTGGAGGGCCCAGGTTTGAGATCAGCCAGTTTTATTTCCAGCCTGAACATCATCACCATGCTTACCAACTCATCCCCTTAGACTTGGACTGCTTGGCTTGCAGAACCAGAAACCCAGTCCAATGAGCTTCCACACAGATCTAAGGTTTCAGGGGTATCTCACAGAGCCATGGGGCAGAAGGTGTGCCCAAGCCTAGCCATGCCCAGAACCAAGCCTGGATATGGTCAGGAGCCTCCCAGCCCTGGGGGTACGTGACCCCTCCTCTCTTGGTCCTCTCTGAGTCTGTCTTGGTCTCCTACACACATTGTCCTTCTCTGCTCCTCCAGAGATAAGGAAAGACATTGACTCATTTCTTAGGTATGTCCTGAGTAGAAATTGAGTAGAAGGGTCAAGTTGGATGGACTAAATATTTAAGAGTGAGAACATTTTGGAAACATGCTTGGATTTCCACTGCAGGTCTACCATACTAAAGGGATCCCCTTGAGTATGTTACCTAACTACCAACAACATGATGAGAAAAATAGCATTTATTTCCCAGAGTTAGTGTGAGGATTAAAAAGTTACTACATGCAGACATTTAGAACAGAACCTGGCATGTGGCAAGTACCTGAACAATGTATTTCTCCCTCTTCTTTTTGCCATTGTTCTTGTGGTTGCTATTCCTGAATTCCAATGTCAGTTTCTGGAAATTGGATTCTGATTGGCTCAGCTTGTGTCAGGCTGTATATTTGGTATAATTGGTCCAATTTGATGTAGAAAAGCTAGTACTGGAGTACCACCTATGAAGATGGGGGCGGGGGGAGAAGGGAGACAGGTCGACCTCCAGAAAGACAAGGGTGGGCTTAGTGAGCATCCCAAAGAGGTTTCTCAGATCTAGGGTGATCAGCCATCCCAGTTTTCCTGAAACTGAGTGGTTTCCTGGGAAATGAGACTTTCTATAATAAAATTAAGAAAACCCAAACAAACCGAGAAGGTTGGTCACACTCCAAGTCAGAACTTATTTCAGTGACTCCCAGGGAGGCCAGTATATCCAGCATGATGCACATCGAGCCTGCTTTCGCAATCTTTGGAAAGAGAGTGAAAAGATGGATGTGAAGTTTTGAAAATGATTCGTGATATGTCTAGGCTGCTCCAAAGCTTTGCTCCTGCCATCACTCTTCCCTCCCATTTTCCAGCCTGACCCTTGCTGGATGCTGACATTCCTCAGACCCTCCAGTGCTCCAGCCTGCTGGCTGTTGCTCCATACCAGGCTATTCCTAAAGAGTTCTTTTTCACACCCCAAATTCCTCCTCCACTGACTGCCATGACACATGAAACTCAATTTTCTGCTTTGGCTTAATGCACTCAGACAAAATTAAAGTTCAAGTACTTTATGGAAAGCAGAGTCCATTAAGCTGTTATGGCTCATTAGGGTCTTAACCTGGTAACTTCATTGGATTAGTCAGTCCCTGAAGCGGTGCCCTCAGCTGGGCCCCAGAGGTTATGTTTAGAGGAGAGAAAGGAAGCCTGGAGTGTGAGACTGGCTACACTAGGGTAGAATGCGGCTCTGGCCATGCGGAGGCAGGAGTGAGCCCAGTGTAGGGAGGACAGAAGTGTGAAGAAAAGTACTTTCTTCCCAAATCAACTTTCCAGTCTGCATAACTGGAGGTGCTTCCTTTGACTCACATTTCAAAGAGCCAGAAAGAAAAGGATAAGGCTGATAATGGACTGGGTTCTGGAGGCTGGTGTGGAACATTCTGAATGGGTCTCTAAGGAAACCTGACTTTTAGGATTTTATTTTTTTCTGAACCCCAGTTCTTTTTTTCAACGTCTGTGGGAACCATGCCAGAAACGCCCAGTAGTCAAGGCCTATTAAAGCACAAAGGCTTTGTTGTCAATACACCGAATGTCCAAGGCCACTAGTGCCAAAGCTAAGATGCCATAAGCAGTGCAACACCACAGACACAACAACCCCACGGTACACTGTACATGAGTGCCCTTCTGTAGCCAAAACATAATTGATGTAACTATTGGCACAAAACCTTCTTTGTCTCTGGAATAATACACAAGTTTCTGATCAGCTAGTGTTCTGGAGTGTGTAGAAGGTTGCTGGAGGAGGGAAAGGCTAGAGATGATGAGGGTGGAGCCCCTGAAGAGTGAGCCCCATCATCTCAGACGGGGATGAGAGCTGGTACTGCTATGATGTAAGGCTCAGAGCTCATAAAGAGCTCAGCTATAGCT